>CALSCE010009506.1:10997082-11036517 GCA_943593645.1 Bovichtus variegatus | reverse complement strand
TCTCTCTCTCTCTCTCTCTCTCTCTCTCTCTCTCTCTCTCTCTCTCTGTGTACTGCTCAGTCTCTCCCTCTCTCCTTCACCACTGATTAATGGCAGAGAGAGAATAAGAGGAAAGGAAAGAGGAGCAATCAGCATCTACTGCCATCATCAACATTACTGGTGTCTGGCTGCATTAAAGCTGGGCGAGAGAAAAAGCTGGGGAGCGTGTGTGAATGGGTGTGTGCGTGTGTGTTCTGGGCTGCCGAGACGGAAGACTGTTAGACCACTAATTGAATAGAGATGATTCCATTATCAAGCAGTTTTGTTTGAGTGAGGAAGCCAGTTAGTGATCTGCTGTGGTGAAGAGAGAGACATAGACGGCAGCATTTTTTTTTTGTTTTTTTTAACTGCCTGGAAAGAAAGAAAGAAAGACAGAAAAAAAAAGAGAAAAACAATAAGTGAGATATAGACAGTGAGGAAGACAGGGAAATAGATATGTCTGTGTGTAGGTGAGAGGTTTTGACATACAGTAAAGCCAGTTATTATGGGATCACCCAATGACCACAACTAAGCCCACCAATGGCTCATAGATATACTGTATGTGTACACACACACACACACACACACACACACACACACACAGACAAAACATACGCACACACTAAGTAAGAGGGAGGGGGGGAACTACAGTTTCCTCTGAAGTCAGTGTGGAAAGTACAGCTTCTCATATCGCACACATTGATTAGTGATAATCATCTTAATTGCATCTAAACAATGACAACACCTGGCATTAAAGCACAAAGCACCTGCAGTTCGTCCTCATCTATTGTTTTCTCATCTCAAAGGAGAAATAAAAACAAAGACGGCTATTAACGTTTGGATGGAATTTGCCGCACCGCTTAACAGACGCGTTGGTATCTTGCAGTAACTCGGGTTCCTGCACGCACAAATGAAACTGTATTAAGATGAACGATAAGAAAACAAAAGGTAGTGTGCAGGAGAGAGGGGATCCAACTTTTTTTTTTTTTTGTTCCCTTCTTTTTTTCCTGTCTTGCAATTTGTCGGAGGGCCCCAGACCCAATAATTTATCACCTTAGGTTTTACAGCCATCGATTTCACCCTTTGTGACCTCTTGCACCCAGCGGTAGCCTTTTAGTCAGTGTGAGCCGGTGTGTGAGCCGGTGTGTGAGCCGGCGTGTACATGTACATGCCTGTGTGTGTTTAGAAATTGGTGCATGAGTATAGGAAAGAGTGACTGTATTTGTGTGCAAATGTGTGCGTGTGTGTTGTGCAGGTTGTAGTAGAGCAATTCTGGGGAACTCGCTGTTTTTCCTTTCAGCTCTAAAAGGTCAGTCGCAGTGTATGAAGAAGGATGGCCCGAGGTCAGAACAATACGCCAGGAGACTCTCGGTGTGTGTGTGTGTGTGTGTGTGTGTGTGTGTGTGTGTGTGTGTGTGTGTGTGTGAGTGTGAGAGAGTTCATGAAGTGATGCATGTGCAGAATTATCCAGCAAAACGGCTCACAAGTACCTGAACATCTAAATCTGATTTTCCTTCATTCCAGCAATTACATATGGACCACCACACCCATATTTTCTTACGCTTTTCCTTTCTAGTCATCGGCCAAAGACCAAACTATAAAAAGAAGTGTGTATTTATAGTGCATTCTCATTTGTATGAAGCAGCAAGCCAAGACAGTTTAACATATTAGTAACTTTGAAAGCTATAAATTGATGCCTCCCCTACCACTAATAAAGAACGTGAAAAACTGGTTGGTTTCCATTCAAACAAAAAAAAAAAGAAAAAAAAGATTTATCTAACAACCCTGATTGCATGACCATACAGTACTAGGACGTATGTGATTTGTGGGTCTGTGTTTATGTGTATGTGTAGGTGGGGATGTGAGTGTGTTTCTGTACCCAGTGAGTGGTATGGGCTGAGTCATGTTTGTTTGCAGCAGTTGCTACTCTCAATTTACTTGGCACTTGTGGGTTTATGGTTAGGGCTTAAAGTTGACACTCTCATCTTACCGCTGAGAAAAAGTTGTTGGGTAAGGAAAGGAGTGAGGAAAAGAGCGAGAAAGTGAGAATGGAGAGAGAAAGGAATGAGGCATATGAAAATAAAGGAAGAAAAGAGAACAGAAATAGAAGATTGGTGTGTTTTCACAAAAACATCTGATGTGGCATCAGCAGTTGCATGTATCATCTTTTGGGCCATGACTTCGTGGTTAATTGTTTTGTTATCGCCGTCTTTCTTCTGCACACTTTCAAAACAGTTCAGCTGAGTTGCTGAAGTTTTGAGAAGTTTTGTGCATATGTAAGCAGATACTGTAAATACTCCTCTTATTATTTAGCGTATCTGTGCAGAGCTAATTCATCTGGTGTAGCGTGTCATCAAGTGAAGAGATCTCAAGTCAGCACGTAAATGTACAGTATTCGTAAGTGATTCCATGCCTGTTTGACAACGGTTTGAATTTGTGGAAGGTTAGCTTTGTTTCTAGTATACTGCTGCTTTAAGAGAGAGTGAGGACAAAGAGCAAGCCAGAAAAGAGGATGAAAAAGAAAACAGACAAAGAGAAAAGAAATTAATGACCCCTCATATATATTGTCTCCTTTGTGCTTTGGGAGAACAAAAGAATGCCAATTTAAACTACAATATACAAGAAAAAAGAGGAGGAAACTGAAATAACAAATAGAGAGACCATGACCATAAATACATGGTTGTAAATTCCACAAAACATTAACTTCATTACATGGCAATTACTAACTGCAAGTGACAAAAGAGGAAATTTCACTCTCTCCCCTTATTTAGCTATCCACTCCTCAGCACATATGTCTGTTGTTGGGGGAAAGTCAAACCATTATTTCATATTAAACAAGCCTTGTGTCATTTTTGCTGTAGCCGAACTTGGACCTAAAAGCTTGATTCATTGAAAAAACAGCACTGTTGTATTAGGCAAGCAACATGGCAAGAAAAGGCTGAACTGAACCAAGAATGTGACACATATTAGATCTAGATGTAACGCTTTCACTTCAGGATGACCTAAAATGCAATCATTTCAAAATGACGACACTAGGAGGGGGAAACATTTAGTCTTTTTCCCCTTTATGCTTCAACACTGTGATGCTATACCTGTGACGCACATCGTGATTCCCATGAGATCGTTTAATCTTTCTCCCTTCGTGATATTCTCTTTTCACTCTCCTTAATCTTCTCTCTTCTACTTACCTACTCTGCTACTCTCTCTGTAGTCAATATTGAATTGCTGCTTTATATTTTAAAACAATCTTTGCATTAGTTAGTACCCGCTGTTGCTGCCCTGTTAGCTTATCTCAAAGCCTGGCCTAGCCTACTAGCTTAGCCTCCAGTCACACACAGCTCACACAAATGTGCTAACTGTATTACGATGGTTTGTGTTAACCTCCAACTTTGCAATAAGTTGTGTTTGTCATCTTTGCTAACGTTACCTCAAATGTCACTTGCACTTCAGAGCCTAAGTCACAGGCTTGACAGCAGGCCTATTAGTGATTGCACTAGAATAGCCTTCTTGGCAGACGATGCAGACACTATCCCTGTTCACCGCCATTGTGAAGGAGTGCAAGAACAAGCATCCGGTTTTGTGGATCGGTCTATAGTCATCCGTCCCGACTGCAAACCGATTTTTCAACCCTCATGTTGGTAGTCCCGTTGGCTTTCGTGCCTCCTCTTCCGCTGCCGACAGGTTAAATAACGCACACTAGTAATAACCGCCATTACCCATCGTCATTAGATTACCATCGCCAGCCATTGTATATCGTCTACCCGGGGCCAGAGCTTCCAACATAGAGGCTAATTGGAGGCTGTTGACAAAGAATCAGGGAAACCAGGCACACATCGGCACTAGCTTTAGCGACATCACAATCCATGTCGGCACCAATAAAGTAAGGATGAAGCAGTAAGAGATCACAAAAGAAAGTCTCGCCAGAATGTTTGCTAGAAAGATGAGGCGGCATTGATTAATTGTCTCTGGTCTTTTAGCCGCGAGGGGTAATGATGAGATGTACAGTGGGCTTACTTCGTTGGACCTCTAGCTGGCTCATTATTATATGAATATAAATTGGTCTTGTTAACTGTCTTTCTTTCTGAGGGCCGCCCCAACCTGCTATAAGTGGACAGCAAATAGGCGCTGCCGTTTTATGTAGGAATATATGTGTTTACATCAAGTTTGACATTAGGGACTTAGCACTTGGCAAGTCGCAGGTGATTAGAGAGCCAGCTAAGTCCTGGGGCCGCTCTCCCCCTGGACGTCCGTGCCTCATTCCAGATGTTTTGGATCTGGATTTTCATCCAACAGGAGATTCAGACTCTCCTCCTGTCTCTCCCTCTCGCTCTGTGTCTTTGTTTCCTTTCTCCTATCTGTGCTGCGCTTTGCCTCTTGTGTGTTTGTGTAGTCCGGCCTCTTTACAGCTCTCCACGGTGAAGAAGACGTCATGTGGTTTAGGTCTTATCTGTTTTGCGGCACCTGGAAGTTGCTCGACGTCACCCTGGATCCATATCCTTCATATATGCGTAACTATAATGTTGTCATCCTGACTGTCCATGCTGTAATTTGACTATGTTGGTCTATTCTGTACACACAGAACTGAGCAGATTGTTGCCAAGCTGTGAGCCGCAGTAGAATGGCCCAGGAATGACCTCTCTCTGATATTTATTAAAGATAAGCAGGGAGTGTCGGGATAAGACAGGAGTGAGCGTTCAACTCTGATACACTTGTTATTGTGTTTAACATTAATGCTATAACTCAATGATAAACACAAGTTGTATAATAGCTGCTCAAACACTGACATGGAGAAGTGGCACTCTCACTGCTCTTTGATGGTGAAACCCACACTTTGATGTGTCATGCTGTATATGTTGTGTGCAGGTGTAGAGAAGAAGGAAAGCCAAATGTCAACAGAAAAGCCAAAGCACTGTACATTATGCATTTCCCAATTCAGCTATGGAGCATTGATTTACAGTTGTCTTTAAGAGTTGTAAACTAGCATCATTCTGCAGTAGGCCTGGTTTGTGTGCTCAGTTTATAACATATGTTACACAGCGACAGATTTACGTTGGCAACTTTAACTCATATCATGTTTTTGCTACCTAATAGCAAAGATCGAGTTTATTTTGAATGACAAGAGATTTTTTCCCCCTTCTTTTACAGAACTTTGAAATATGATGCAAACCCAGTCTTGTAATGTATTGTATACAATTTTGATGTCCTTGTCCTTTACTAAATTATTTCCAGCATTATGTAAAGTAATTCAAATTCACCCAACCTTTACCAGGTGCGACAATAAATTATGTAAACATTAATAGATCAATAATTTTAATCCAATAGAACTACTTTATTCTAAAATGGGCCATTCTACATTATATTTTTCCTTTTGGTACTTTAATTGATGCTTATACTTTTGTAGGTTTAATTAAGTTACATTTAAAAGAACTGTGTGGGCAACTGTATTTACCCTAACGTTATGCTTTTGTCAAAAAATAAATGCATAAGATTGGCATATTATTTGAGAAATGTATTTCGTATTATAAAGTTAAATCTTTATTTAAGTAAATACTGTTCGACTGCAAAAGTGATTTGTTACGTTTCTCTTCAATTCACTTTCCTTAACTCAGACCAGCTCTGTCGAGGTGGCTTGAATAACTCCAAGCCTCCACACACACACACACTCACACACACACACATCTGATTTAAGGTGTAAGAATAGAGAACGAGACATTGCGGTTTGACAAGCAGCCGGCCTTCAATTTGGAAATATTAACTGACTATCAACAGCTAGCTTAGCCTTGGTGTCGGCAAACATCACTCCTGAAATCCTGTCGCCGCAGTATTCACAGACCTTCCAATTCTGTACCCCCACCTACAGCCCCTGTGCCAAGCCAATGCATCCCAGATGCCATAGATATAATGTAAGTTGGTATGCTCTCCACATTCATTGTGTCACATACGTGTAAGACAAGATGAGAATATTTGATTTTAATGAACAGAACTGACCAAACATTTGTAATATTCCGAAACTGAGTTACAGCCCCTTTTGAAGCAATTAGCATCTCAGCTGTCTCTGAGCTTAAATAACTCTCTCTAACATGTCAGCTTCTCTTTATCCACATGTTCTCCTCTGTAATTGGTATAGATTCAATATAAGGAGTCATCCAGCAAGTTAAGCGTTTGCCTGGATTCACCTCGTCACGGTATTTTATCAAAGTAGCCAGAGTCCAACATATTTTTGATCATTCTGTGTCTCATAGCCTATGTATCCTCAACATGTTTTTGTAGCATTCATAATTCCTCACAACCACTGACAATTTATCACTTTTGAAAGGCAATAATAAAGTCCAATCTCAGATGCACATGGCAAAAATAATTATAATTCATTTTGACAAAGACATTGCTCCACCCCAAAATATGCTCAGACAAATCTCTGTCATACACTCTGTAGCACTCAGCAACACAAACATTTTTGAACGATTCCAAATGGGTTCAGGACAAAGGGTCATGTTAGACACAAACAAAAGCTGTTAAACCTGAGGTAATGTCAGGTCTTTTGTAAGATCCATAAGAAAAGCACAGCTACCAGTTCCTGTGAATGCTGGCGGAAAGCATATGGAATCCCTACTGTATGTAGGTTAAACAATACACTGTCAAATACTGAGACGAGATAATTATGGCTGTGAGACAGTGTGAACTCAGGGCACACAGAGAGAGAACCCCTTATTAAGAGCTGTGTAATTAGGTGTCAAATAGCCGTGATGTGTGAATGCTGTCTTATCTGTCAACTTTGCTGCTTCTTAAAATAATAGGGGAATTATATATTTTTGGAAGACAAATTAATTTAGAAACCACCTTTGTTAGAAACCACCCCTATTTAGCCTAAACTAAAGTAATTTAAAGATTGTGTGAAAGCTGACAGTGGTTTGTGTTAACTGCCGCCAAGTACTGCATCACAATCTTGTTGGCCTTCAGGTTTTATGCTGTGCATCATCAGTCAACATAAAGTATTTCTGACATCAACATTGTCAAAAGTAATCCACTAATCAATCACTTAATTAATTATTTTGGTGAATAATTGATCACATTTCACAACACACTTCTTCTCTGATGTTTTTTGAAACATGGTGTAGGGGAAAAACCACGGGGCACTAATATATACATTGCTTTAATCAGGCTTTTGATCTTCAGTACAATTCTGCGATAAGTCAATTAAAACTAGGCCTGCCAAAAATGAATTATGCAATAAGTTTATTAAAACATTTATCAGCTAGGCTTATTATAAATGGATGACTTCCAGTGGAAGACAGGCAGATGAGATGAACAAGTCATCAGATTGGCTTCTTCTCCATCTCTCATTCAACTTGGTTGTTTACCATTTTGCATGCAGATTGTTTTTGATTATGGAGTCCTATATAATCTGCT
Source organism: Bovichtus variegatus (assembly GCA_943593645.1). Lineage (NCBI taxonomy): Eukaryota > Metazoa > Chordata > Actinopteri > Perciformes > Bovichtidae > Bovichtus > Bovichtus variegatus. Next base: position 11,029,092 of record CALSCE010009506.1, on the reverse strand, counting down.
GGTTTTTGTTTTATTAAACTGCATCCAGTTCAACCGGTGAGTACGCTGTGGTGGTTTCTGACATCATGAAATGGCAGCCGAAGATTCGAAAAGTCATCCTGTCCTTCATCGTCTTCTTTTATCTCCATTTTGTGTGTGTGTGTGTGTGTGTGTGTGTGTGTGTGTGTGTTTACTTATCAGTAACCGACAAATCCAGATTTGGCTTTAGCAGACTGTGAGGCTTGGTACTGTCCTTGGGGCATGTAGGGTGACAGGGAGCACGCAAATGCCCCCCTGCCTTGAGGAATTGTCAGTGAAAATGCTACCACCAAATCAATCTCTCATGGGCCTCATGAGACATGGGTTTGGGTAAAAGAATAAACATGGGGGAATAAATATATAACAGTATACAGCTTTTGCTGGGGTTTGGTGCAGGACGGACAGTTGTAAGTTGACAAAACAGAAAGTATTGTCAACTAAAGCAATAATTGAACATGGTTAAATCCTTGAGTCCTCCTAAATTGATTATGAAATAAATACTGTCCTAAAAGACCATTGTCACTACATTTGTTCTGATATTTCTCATTATAAACAATTTAGCTTTGCCTCTTTTTCTTTCTATATCTTCAGTTTGTTGTGTCTTTTTGGTGATATGCGGTAAGGCACGGTTTCTACAAACTCTAAGTAGTTTTACAGTAGAAAGTTGCTTCACTCCTCCAGCAAACAACACATAAGTCCTCAATACTCAAGGTACAACAGAAGTCTGAGGGGTTGGGGGCTGCTGTTACTTAATTAGAAGGTTCAAGTGAAGACACACAATAAAGGGGCGAGACTGAAACAAAACGTAGGGACAATTATTTTGTAAGTGTTTTTCTCTGTCTCTGTTTATGTGATTCTTCTGGGCATTTTGGAACCTGTTGACACAGATTATTCAGGTGGAGGCCTGAGGGGCTGGCTGAGGGCGCTAAGCCGGGCCAGTGTGCACATCTCAGCGCTTCTCTGGAATGGCTGCCAGCTCCGTCTGCTCGGCTGTGATAATGGAGCCTCCATTCCCCTCTCTGTGTTGTGTGGAAATGTTTCCATTAGCCTTTGACAAGAAAAGGCCTCTCTGCAGTTTAGTCCATCTTTTATGTCCATCTTGTTTCTTCCAGCATGCAGATTTTATGCCTGCCTCCCTCTCTTTCCTCTCTGTGTCTTGCTTGCTAGTTTGCTGCCTGCTACACCCCTCGAGCGCTGCTGGAATGCTGGGGTGAGATAAAGAAAAGGCCCCGCTCAGAGCAGGTTCGAGTGCTTTGCTTTTTTATATCAATGACCTTTTTTTTGTGGGTTGTAAACACAAGGGATAAACTACGGTTTGACAGAGGCTATTCCAATTCAAATCCCGGCCTCTCTCACTGGCCGTTTAAAAACATGCACTTGACGGATGAGTTTAGTATGACAGAATCATAACACATTGCCGTTTGAATGGTATCCTTGTTTTCCAAATGCGCTCACGTCCATTGACACAGGCACATCTGGAAATTCTGATGTGACCTTTATTTGCATTACTAAGCTCATCAAATTTGAACAATAATTCACACATCCAGCTGAAACTAATGTGAAATATTTTGGCAAGCGCCTGAAATGAGTGTAATGCAAATCTCATGTCTTTTTGTAGCACAAATAGTAACGGCAGCCAAAAGACTAACAGCCAGGCAATAATTTAGTCAGATGTGGAATACTCTTACAGCACAGAGGAGAGAGACAGCAAGAGATGGAGAGGGAGAGAGAGAGAGACGTGTGGAGGCCATACAAAGGCTAAAGCCTTTTGGCCTGGCACAGGAATCTGGACCGGTTAGCAAATAGGAGACAAATTGTAGTCCTCAGTGACTCTGTGAGTTAAGTTGCTTACAGTGGATGGCTTCCTGAACCTCTGTCTGCCTTGAATAACTAGTGGAAATACAGTATATGATTGTTAAACTCTACCACATGAGATTGAGATTATACGTATGGTTTGGTGTCAAGGATGCTTGGGAATATGGATTGGGGACTTTCTAATAGAGCATACAGTAGACTGGAAAAGTGGTTCTGTGTTTTGGCAGAGAGCCTTTGAGTGTATTCCCATATAAGAGGATTGCTGAGTTTTACTTTCAGTCAACCCGTTTCCCATCTTTCTACCTGTGTTGATCTTTGTGTTCACACTTGGAGTCCTTCCTGTAGTTTCTAATAAACCGATGTCATGTGGGGTCATTCCAACACAGTCCTTGCTTTATTGTGATAACAGAGCACACTTCTGTGAGCAGTCTGCACAGTTGTAAAAATCTGTCCCACTGAGCATGGGATGCATTTTTAAATGTTTTGAGAAACCAATTGTACAATAGAGGATGCATCCAGTTTTGGCAACTCTGCATTTTTGGATGAAGACACAGAGTTAAGATTGGTCGGGTTGGGTGATTGTGTAGAACAGAACAGAGAAAAGAGCTGAGTGAGCCAGCTGGTCTATTTGGTCCTGAAATGATACAGTACTGTACCACGTTACACCGGACACAGACAATGATGAGTGATGTGAAGACTTGGCTCAACAGTTCCAATGTAAAAATGGCACTCCTAGTCACAATTAATTTTGTGTGGAAGCCATTGCTTCATGAACATGCAAGCCTGTCCAAAACTGCATCACTTGCTTGTGTATAGTGTGTATTCCATGTATTTCTTGATCTATACATTTACATGCATTATGATGTTGTCTAAAGTCATACATAAATAAATGCACAACGCTGTTAACTATTTATTTGTCTAAAAAAAGGAACAGACAGCTGTTCACTATTCATGCTTTATCAGTAATTTCCCTCAAATTCCAAAGGTTTCTCCCGTCTAACTGCTGATGCTTTGAAACTCAATACTACTACTAGTACTACTACTACTGCTACTATTACTTCTACTAATACATTTAGCTTCAAGCAGGCTATGATTTATTAGTACAATGGATCTTCATTATCATCTGTGACTAAACTGTACAGCAGTAAGTAATTGTCAATTCATAGATTACTCATGCAACATGCAGCCGGGAGCAAGCAGTGCAAGGCTGTCAGCCACAGTACTATTCCACCTCATGTAACAAACGGTAAACACAAACAGCACTAAAACTACTGATAGGCTCTAATGTAACAAGTATGCACCTGTAATAAAAATGATCCCCTAATAGGAGGCCTGTTTATTCAGCCAGGGTCTCTGCTGGAATATTTTAAATAACAGCCACTCAGCCTCAGTGGACAAATAAACATCTGCAATGATGAATTTTTTAGACGCTGTTGAACATCTTAAGGATCTTCATCGAACCAATCAAGGAAATGTCTGAAGGCTCTGGTTGCATTGGCATGGTGGGTGGATGCAGTATATTCAAATGTGTGTGTATGTGTATGCATGCATGTGTGTCTATATGTATCTAGACCTAACAGCAGGAGACATTGGGTGATTGACAGACTTCTCCCATTTCCTCGAGGGCAAGGTTGCATGTACTGTTGCATCAGGTGACGGCAGCAGTGAGACTGAGGAGCATATAAAATCCATTAACCCTTGCTGTTATTATTTATCAACATTCTGAAATCCCAAACGAAGGTCACATATCTACAAATGCAGCCAGCATGTCATATGCACCGTATCTCTCTGTATCACTAATGTTTGTGCATCATCCCTCATCAAAGGGAGTGTGATATTAATGTGGCTCAGAGCGTGTGATAAAATATGTAGGAATGTGAGTGACAAACATACAAAGCTGCCCCTGATTGTTGTGGTACATTAAAACAGTTTTCAACATGGGATGTGAGCTCGGAATATCAGTTTACATGACTTTGAACTAATAAATAGTCTCCGGGATTGAATTAGTGAGAAGCTGAATTCTCAACACTCAGATTTAAGTAATGTGCCGATTTACTTCTCTACCACAAATGCACTTCTGTTGGGACGGTTGCAGGAAACCATTCTTAAAATTTGAAACCGGCCTGCTCACTGGCCCTTTGTCATTGAAAGCCAGAGTGTGTGAGTATTGTTCAAAGTTATCACGCCAGGGAACAGATGTGCTGGCTTTTCCGGTTTTGTGGAGCTTGCCCAGTCACACTTAATATAGATCCACTGTCACATACACTTCACAAGTGTTTGTAGGATAAGTGCTGGATTTCACCAAGTGTTAAAAGCTTAATCCATCCAAATGTGTGAAACTGAGAAGTATTTTGTTCACACCAGAAGGAGTAAATTGACTGAGGTTTGGTGTCAAGCACTTGGCCTCGCCATAAGAGGTCGGGGTCAATAACGTGACCTTTTATAATGATTTAACTTTCAGTCAACTGTTTAACAGAGGCCCACATATACCGCAGACCACTGAACTGATGTATTAGACTACCACGTGACTGCTGTAAACAATGAACACTGTTCCATCACTATATGCATGACAGACATGACACAAGCTGAAAGAATGTTCAACTGTCAGTGAGAAAATAGTTGTTGACTTACTGTAGAATAACTGCTGTAAGCTCAGTTGATGTAGTGGCTTCCATAGATTGAATGAGCACCATGATTGGTAACACAGTAAAGAATGGGCAAAGCGGCGGGGATTTCAGCAGTAGGGCCATGTTTGCTGGAGAGTTTATGGATTTGTCATTGGAAAAGACCAGATCTCCATGTTCCAGACACTATAACGCATCAATTTGATTCCAAATAAGACTCCCGCATAGGCCCCCGTTCCTTATCAGCGAACATGTCCACGTCAGTATCCAAGATTTAGCCACGGCTAAATTCCTCCGTATTTGGGCTGGCTGAATAATATGGACATCTATGCAGTTCCAATAGCTGCAGGCAGAGCCTCTTGAATAGCATTTTGTACATAAGCTTTAGCTTACTAGCCTAGGATACCAGGCCAATGCCTTATCCCTGTTAACAGAGACCCTTCTAAGACAGGATTAGTGGGGGAGATAGTCAGCGACAAGGGGGGACGGTCCATCTCCTGGGAAGCACCATCGCTAACCCAACCGTAATTGCATTTGTTTAGATAAGGAGATCACAGCAAAATCGAGTACTATGTAAGTCCAGCAATGCAATGTGATTTTGAATTCATAGCAGCACAAGAAGAAGTCTATAAACAAGATGTTTGACATCTTATTGTGCTGTTTGTCTCCATTCTAGCTCTGGCCATTGAACATAATGTGTATTTATTCCCTGTAATTGCATCAACTGTATCATACAAAATACTGATTCAGTCACATCATGCAGAAATGAATTAACTCTGATGTTATGCCAATACCATATATATCATGTATTTTGGACAATAATATGTGCAGGTCAGTGAGCTAGTTTTCCCTGTGTGAAATAACATGAACAGAGACAGTGAGTGAGATACTGTAGAGGGAGAGAAGAAAAAAAAAAAGCAACCTGACTTTCAGGTGTGACCTTCCACTCTTCTCCTAGTCTTCCATTCCTTTATGGGTTAACCATCCTTAATGCTTTATGTATGCCTTGTGTGACACTCTTTGCATAAATGATACCAAATAATTGGGATTTATAAATTATTCATTGTGTATTAATGCAGGTGAAATGGCTTTTTGGCTTGGACTGCTGTCTGTCGTTCAGAAAATAAAAGAGGAGGAGGTTGGGTATCATAGATACTTTGCCGGGGAAAAAAATAAATACCCCCACAGAAATATATGCAATCAAAATGCATGAGCCACGCATGGTCAGTGCAGCAACCTTAGTGATATCCTTTTCCAGTATTTTTTCTTCTCATAAACAATAGCTCATCAAGTTGTTTTAACTTTTGAGTTAAAGCATGGATTTACTGCATATTCCGTATACATATGTAATGCCATACATCTAATTTATTTTGGAGGGGTTGGGAGCTATATCTTAATTATAAAAAAGTAAACACAAAAAGCCAAAAAATATGTTTGTTTTGGTGGAAACGCTATAAATTATAGCAAAGGGACCATACTATGGGCCTTACTGTGATGCCTATGTAAAAGCTACAGAGATCATCCCTCTGGCATCCCACTAAACATTCAAGTTAAATGTTCACGAGAAAAGCCACAAACAGACTTAACCCTGTGCTAACAGTTTTCCCCAGTCTAACTGGCTAAATGCCTGTAATGAGTGATTTGGTGCTCAATAAAGCAATGTTGTCTCCACTCACTGATACTTTTAATAATAAGGGATTATTTAAAGGGGATGTTGCTGAAATGGAGTGTGTCAAGGTCTGTCAGAGTTCTGCTTCAGTGTTCCCAGCTGCTGCAGTTCAACATTATGCAGTCTATCACTAGCATAGACCTCAGTTGTTTTATTCATAAAACTACAGCAACAAAACATGAATAGATGGATACACAGGAATAAGTACGAGATACGTCTTAGTGGTTATGTAATTTCAAAGGACAAAGTAAAATAAAAAAAGTAAAGTCATGTAAAAGTAATGACATCAGCAAAAGATTTCCATACACTAATGTTTTTGACCATATTTATAATATCCCGAATCGCAGTTAGCTCTCTTTCCCCTTTCTGCAGCAATGTCTCCTGAACTGCAAACTACACTTATCGTCTCCGCCACTGTCCTGAGCCAGGCAGGTCTTGAGTTCCCCTATTCTTGTCCTAAATGCCTTGCATAATATCGTAATTACAGGGCTCTCGTGACCTTACTCTAACACGTACTGACCCAAACATTTGAAACCGGGAGCTTGGGAGGCTAGAAATATTTAAACTGATAAAGAGGGACCCGACTCCTTCCCTGGGCAAGTTTTAGTGCGACATAATATTTCTTTTGGCAGGGGTCACGGGTGACTCGACGTACATCATCACTAACTTATTAGATCTTGAGGCAATTAGCCGAAAACAAACAGGCCAGACAGACTGGCTATTGAGTTGCCTGAACAGGGAGAAAATAGCCTATGGCGCTCAGTCATTTCAGAGCCGCATCAAAGAGGAGTCCGTGGCATCAACAGAAAGAAAGAAACACATTGTTGCGGTGTAACGCCCATACAGTACAGGGGGCTTAGCGCATTATTTTTCCAGTGATTCAGGTTACAGACCCAACTTGCCCCAGTATAATAGGGTGGTGGAGAGAACTTTTCACCCGAACACTATATGCAATGTGCAGCATGGTTGGTTTAGGATTAAAATCCATTTGGGGTCCTCCCCTGACATGGGAAATCAAGCCTGTAGATTATAAAGTGGGGGCTAGTCCTCAGTCTGTCAATGGGGTCAAGGGGACATCTTGATGTGCAGTGCCATAATGACTGCAACAAGACTGGGCGAAGAAATCTTAAACCACCCTGCTTCGCTCAAAGGGGGAGATATCGCTTCCTCACATAATTGTCTGCAATAATTACAAATTGTCTTTCGAGTCGCCCTAGGACTGAACAAAGTGAGGACTGTGGAATGCCATTTCCTTGGTATCACTTTTTAAATAGCTATGATTTCAAACTTTCGAGTATTGTATTTTTTTAATTTTCAGAGCTTGATGATGTCAAGTTGAGATAGCAAATGAAAAGCAGGAAGTATACAATGTATTTTCTTTTGGATGAGAAAAATACATTTTAGTCAAAAGTGCAGCGACCCGCATTTAAAAAGCAGAGCAAAGAAAAGAAAAAAAGAATACTTTTTTTTCACACATATGTTGCATGTCTACAGTGTGGGAGTCATGCACCTGTGCACGGTTGTCTCAAAACTCCTGTGCGATGCGTAATCTCTGTTCAGATCATAGTTAAGTATGAGACATCCTCACCACATATCAATTATTCCACAATTTAGCACAACAGAAAGACGTTTGAGAAACAAAAGGCACTTTCATCAGACTCTTGGAGGTGGAGACAAGGGGAAGAAAAATGGGAGGCTTTTGGCTTTTCAGACTTATCGGTTTCATGTGAATGGCCACTGGAATGCCAAGATTTTAGTCTGCCTTTTTCCCACCAGATTTCTTTCTTTCTGGCTGTCTTTTTTTTTTTTTTTATTTCTTCATCATTCCCTCCTAAGGATCTGGTTCCTGGACATGATATGCCAAATTACCTGCGGTATCAGTTGTGCCACTGGCAATGCATTATAAGCTTGTAAATTCCACACAAACCCCTCAGAAGGATTTTGCCTCACCGCTGTCACTAACTTCATTGTCTTTGGAAAGTGGCGGTACAAAAGAGACGCCTTCTGAAGTTGAGAGCTTAGGCCTGGTATTATCATAACAGAACAACTATGTGCACTGGCAAGATGAGGAGCTGTTACAAATTGAGAGTCTCAGATGAGATTTGATCAGGGTAATCATTCATGTCTTAGATCCAAACGTGTCATTTTATTAGGCTTTTTACAAAGGTTAACATTTTCACGTTTCTTATACTATGGATACAGTAGTTTATGACAGTAAAAAAAGCATGTTAACATTAAGACATTATGTTTTAATGCTACAGCCATGCGGTCCATAACTTAATGGTCATTGTGAAACTGATCCATCGTGGATATCATGTTTTGACAGTATCTTTGCTCACAGATGCAATACAGCCAATGAATCATTGTTCCAGGACATCATACATAGGAGCTAGCTTACTGCACCCTTGTGTTGCCCACTCACTTAAAGCCACTGTGCAAGTTGTACTTTTCGCAACACCATTGCTGCAAAGCTCCTGCACATTTATCCTTTCCCAAAATGTGATTTGTTTGGAAAAGTTCAGTTTCGCTACGGAGTGAAAGCAATTGCCCATCAATTAATAACCACTTTAAAATTGGGGGAAAACTACTCAGTTTTCCTAGAAAATGCCATATAGTTGTGGGATGGGACACTTTTATTTAAGCTGTTTGAAAAAAAAATTGGATGATAAATAGTTGTTTAAATTAATGCTGAAACCCTGAATTACCAAATGTGTGTCCCTGGTTAGATTATCAGATCTCCTTCAGTTTATTAGTATAGTACAATCAAAGAATGTAAACCACCATTCATAATGATGACGGGACTTTGTTATCCTCATGGAATTGTCTCTGTTGGATGTCTCATTAATCGTGGTTGTGCTTTCAGTTTATTAGGGTTAGATGGATTGTTTCTGTTTTGGATAGTCTCCAATAACAGGCTCACAAAGCAGAAGACTGGGGGTCTGCATTATGTAATTGCACCCTGGTGTTGCCATTCAGCATTTATGTTCAGCAATGGATGAGGCTAATATCCTTTACAATATCAGTATACAAAGCTGCTTAACACAACTCCCATGCTGAAACACTTAAGGAAATTAAGTCTTAATTAGTCTTTATTTCTAATAGAAATTAATATAGGTCAGTATGATTACTATAACGATTTCAAATGGATACTGAGCACTAACACAATTATTCAACCTCATTCTAACAACTAAATTACTGCCAATGTTTTAGCATTAGGCTTTGTAATTGCACACTTTTCAATTGCACACTGTGCTCTGACACAAACGGTTAAAGCTAAAACTCATGTTGGTGCTGATATTAGCTTCCCTGTGAACATCATTAGGCATTTTATCAAAACTGAAACTGCCATGAACTGTAAATATTGCATATATACAAGGTTGCAAATAAAAGGATCCAAAATAAAATATGCAAATAATGCATACAGACCAAAACAATTAAACCAAGTAAACAATAAAAAAAAGGAAATATATATAATGAAAAAAATAATGAAATCCCTCATTCTTAACTTTAGTAAATATATAAATATACCTCAAATACATGCACTCGTTTTGAGTTGATCATCAAAAACACTGAGTGTAAAACAAATGCAAAAGTAGTTTTTACAAAGGAAAACGCTCAATTAATCAGAAACACCAGGAAGCTGTAAATGTCACAGTAAAATGATCACATGACTCACATTAAGATGTGTGTATGCTCTATTCTAAACCTAGCGTATGTTCTCTGGATTAAAACTCCAACAGACTCCAACTTCTTTTAGATGTAAAAAACTAATTCTCAACTCAAGAGGGATACAAGAATAAATATGAATAAACTCAACATGTTAAATCTTGATATTTAAACTGTTCAAGCATATTCCAACACTCACATAGTTGCAATAGCTCTATATCACAACTTGGAAAAATAAAAAGGCTAAAGTAGTGATACTTTTTTTTAACCCTTTTCCTATTCTTCATTTTAGAACGTAAAAGTGAGCTGTTTTTGAAAATGTACACCATAGATATCTGTCATCGGTATATGAACATGTTCGCAGCTGTTTGCAAAGGAGATGGCCACATTATGGCTTCGTGTCCACACATACTGTACGAGCAGATGTTTTATAAACAGAGTAGCATGCAAGTCATTACAGCTACATTGCATTTTAGCATTCTGCTCTCTCTTAGGTGTGCTTTGTTGAGCTACAATGTATGGTGCCACCCAACTCAACTGTTTGAGGCACATTTCATCACTCTGTTGAAACGTACAGCTCCGTGTTGTGATATAATAACTGGTTGACCCCTAAGATCCAAGCTACTCTGCGACACTTTGGCAGAAAAACGTAAAAAAAATTAAAAAGAGAACAATATGAAGCAAGTTGCAGACATTAACATAACAGTGCAGTGTGCTTATTTGCATGTTAAAGCTCTCTGCAATCCATCTCAGCAAACATGTACAAAGATGTGCCATCAAAGATTGAGCAAAATTAATATATTTAAAATTACAGCATATTTGTTCAGATAGGTGGTTTGCATATCTCAGGGAAATTTAGATTCTGTGATAAAACAGTGTGTAGTAATGTAGCGGTAACAACATTGACTGCTATTGTCTCTGCTTTGCATAAAGTATCATCACTGAGTTTCATCTTAAGACTTTTTTGTGAGCCATGCTGGAGTGTTTATTCGGTGGCTGTGTGTTGAGGTGGATGATCTCACGGGGGCTGCTGGTAGGTGGTGGGGTTGGGGCTGGGGGCTCATTGCCTATGCATGACGGTGTTGTAGGGAGATTAGAATAACACTGACTATATTCTGTAAATGAAGAAGAGAAGCTTGGGAAGCCTCAGGAGTCCATTATGGATTTTAATAATACATCAAGGTAGTGTAACTGAATAACCGATCTCAGAGGGAAGAGGAGAGGAAGAGCGGAGAAAAAGTACACACGTGACATTTGGCTAATATTACAATATGAATTATGAGAACAAAAAGGACTTTTAGATAATCTTGTCTTTCTACTTTTATTCATCTTTAGGCATTTTAGTTTTTTTTTTTCCCCCTCTAACTTCCCCCTAAATCCAGAACACGGTGTAAACAAATAAAAGTGGAGGAAAAACAGTTTGGCATCTCTGTAGATTAATTAATGTGCCTGCGACTTGGCATCACCGGGTGAAAATTATGTGCATAAATAATATCACTAATTAAAAAGATGCAGATTAACATGCAAATAATGTTAATGAGGATCTGCAATTCCAGAGTGTATTCGCATAACATCAACAATTTAATGTGTTGGAAGGACTGTGTTTGCATTACATTAATAAAATTCAAAGACCCGTGCATAGAAAATTCTGTTGGAGTCTGTGTTTCCACTTGTGAGTTGTAAATTCTGTGGGCAGTAACAGCCACTTCTTTGGCAGATGCAAAAGTTATTATCTCAAAGGCTGGCTGAAGTGGTGCCATGAGCCAGTACGACCAGCTGTTAGCGAGCGGCCAGCCAGAAAAGCACTAAGACAATTAACTGTATTAGTTGTTGGGCTCCGCTGTTTATTTTCTCTCAGATTAATTTCACATGGCTGACCAGAAATCTGCTGGAGACGGGGGGAGACGGACACAAAACAAACAAAAAACAACACTCCAACTGGGAGCAAATGTGTGAAAATCTAGCTCCCCTTCCTACTTAGAGAAGCAAATGGTATCAAGAGGAAAACTTGTGGATATGGCATCAACGGTCTCTAATCCAGACGCGCTGCCATGTTTCATATCTCTACTGTACTGTATTGTATATTTGTGAAACAAGCGAGAACATATTCTCATACAACTTTTCTTTCTGGATTATCTCTTCAAGTGTTTTTTTTTTTTTAAAAACCCATTTCAGCACTTGTGTAAACTTTAGTTCTTGGACAAATATTCTACTTTGCAGCTCATCCAAAAAACAAAAAAAAAAGAGACCCTTAGCTTTTGGACTTAATGGATTTCACAGTAGAAATGAAATGACAAAGTTGAGTGAGCGCACCCCTTCCTGTGGGGCAAATGTCTGCTGGATTTGGATCGTTACCTGCAGAATAAACAAGGCTCTTTCTTAACAAGGAAAAATACTGCCCGTGTCTATCAACACAGTGTCGAGCAGGGAACAGGAAAGGCTCACCAGTCTGCGGTGATATGCATCGACTGTCCTCAAGAGGACATTTAGTATAAAGCCATTCATTTCACAATGGGAAAAGACTCTTAGCCCGTTCATCTCACAATGGGCAGAAACCCTGTAACAATAACATTTATCATAGATGGCACAATGACGGCTTTCACTTATACATTCACAATTCCACCAAACAATGGGTAATATATTGAGCAATTTGTCATCATGGAAAATGATAGGAAAGCTGTACATGAACATCATTGCTGAGAAATGACAATAGTAAATGAAAGGGAAAATATAATGAGACAGTAAAATACTATTCATTTGTTAAATGAGTTACCAATTCACTGCTTTCTTATGTTGTTAAGTGATACTGCTATTAAACTTTTATTTAAGAATGGACAACTACCCAATATTTTCTTTAACATATTTTCCAATTCTTTTTACAACCCGTTATGGCTGTAATGTTAACCCAGTAGCTCTCTCCAAATATGATGCAGTAATAAATCATAAACTATCACTGTTCATATCCTAAATGGCAGTTGTTTCCTGACTGTTGCCACGGAGTGCGTGACATTGCATCATGACAAGCAGAACATTTGGATTCTAATAAAGATATGTTTATTGAGAAACCATTGAGCATTTTATGACATTGAAATTCGAGCAGCTGCATACCATAAATCTTCACAAATTACAGGTCAGAACATTTGCCTTCTTTTTTTTGCACTGGCGTTATGATACGATATTGGAATACGAGTCCCATGCTATACAAAGTTTGTAAGGAATCGCTCGAAAATACGTAAAGCGTGTGGAGTGAAAACAGCGAGCAAAGATGCGAAATAATTGTTATGAACTGATTTATCATTTTTTTTTAACGCATTGATTTAAAAGAAGAAAAAAGAAAAAAAAAGGCCAAATGTCTTCATTGTGTCCACCATTCTTGTCTTTGAGGGGAAGATGTGGGGCCTGCTAGAATATTCAGCCACAGTGGATGCAAACGATAGCTCAGGACATAAGGTTTGTGTTATGCTTGGCATTGACTGTGCTACAGTGTGATATTCTGAGAGGAAAGTGGAGCGAAAAAAAAAAAAAAAAAAAAAAAAAAAGAGGGAGAAACACAATGACCTCTTCAGCTGGGCACGGCTCTAGCAGCTGGCCAATAACTTAAACAGGGCCTTGTAATATGCTTGCTTTGGGCTGCAGGGAACTGAACAGACAACACATAAAAATATGACAAGCAGATGATGGATTAGGGTCATAAGTCTCAGTTCAGCCGTACAAACAAAACATCATGATCGTGTGTTACGACAATACGGTTAATAGACAGAAATTAGCAGATGTTGATTGCAGCCTGGATACTGTCAGCATACCAACAGGCTCTCGGAGAGACACAGGCAGGCGGCTTGGCTGGATGGGGTGAACCGATACGTGGAGCAAGGGAAATCATGCTCATGGCATGTGTAAAAGCACGACCACAGATCTGCTTACTTTTTATGTTTCGTGTTCTTTAGTTTGTCCCATGATACCCTTTCCCTGCTGTAGATTGACCTGTTTCTCTAAACCTTGAAATTTCTGATTTTTCATTTTTTTTTTTAAATACTAAAGAATCAACCGTTTTTGATCTGCCACGGCTCTGTTTCAAAGTTGTCAGGGAGGGAACCTGTTTTAATGTAATGAATCCGGGTTTTCATGTTCCCCTCTCATAGCCTAAGGTGAAATGCACATTTCATCAAGGTCACGGAGGGCTGATGTTGTATTTGCTCCCCTCATGAATGCAAAGTTGGTTTTGCCTCTCTGAAGACTTTCAGTGAGATTTGAATGCTGAACTACAAAGCACTTGTTAGAGCAGAGCTTGGCAGATAATTAAATTCAAACCATCCCAGTATATCTCAGCGCTGGACAGGGAAGCTGAAATTTCCTGAAAATTAATTGCTGTCTTCCAGAACTTGTTGATCACTCCCATTGTTGTGTCTCTCTCTTGTGTTGTGTTCTTCTGTTCTGTGTTGTTTGTACGATTCAAAAGACGCATTTGTATACATTTGAGTGGAATAGCTTTTTTTCAATTTTTATATTTATTTGTATTTTTTGCACATAGTGATTTATGATAATATTGTAGATTTTAGAGATCAGGTTTTCCACAGTGGCATTTATTATTAAATATAATTCCATCTTGTTTATAATGTATGCTATATACATATATAAATATTTGCAGTCTTATATATATATATATATATATATTCAAATTGATTAAATTAGGTGTTGGTACAGATTATAATAACTGCTATTAGAGGTTTATAACTTGCGGGCACAATCAGTAATCAAGAAAGGACACGGAAATCTCCTAATGCCGAAACATTCTATTTAAATATTCCTGAATTATATTCAGTAAAAAAAAAGAAAAAAGAACGAACAAGTGATCTTCTGTTTCACAAAATGAGGATCTACAAATCTCAATTCAAATTGAATAAACCCATCCATTCAGCTTTAACTAATACAGAATTAATAGCACTCACAATGACCAAATTATTTTCTAACTCCAGACAGACAAAAGAGAGAGAGGGACGGGGAGAAAATTAAATCGCAATTATCATAAAATCCATCATTGTAATTCACACAGGCTGAGTGTTGCAGTGTTTGGATAGGTAATGATTTTCTAATATGAGGAGGCAATTTGCATAAATAGCCTGGAGATGGGTTATCGTCGTCATCATCATCATCATCATTTTCGATTCCGCACAATTACGATCCCTGCACTATATATCAGAGCTCACAGCTATGTAAAACCACAGCACTAATTAATAAGCCATTTACAGACTAGCAGCTAGTTACAGTTGGTCCTGCTGATGACCTTAGCGAAGATGAGCCGTCTCAGAAGTGCCTGTGTGTAACTACAAACATAATGATGTGCCAGGAGGGAATCATTAAAAATAATTTACACAAGCCTTCATTTACCCAGATCTTTTGATAGCGCGCTTCCCCCGGTGTTTAGATCCGTGGCACAGAACCTCCTTACCATTTGGAAAGTGCCGGCCGGGGGAACGAGTGGGGATACCTAAGTGGTTAATTAAGAGCTGTTGGGGCGCCGGGAGAGCCTCCTGAAAAATCTCTCTGATGTCTGCCGTGTCAAGTGTCTCTCCCAGACTGAGCAGCGAGAGGTGGCTGCCACACTAGGCTAATTACTGGGGAAGGCAGGGAGCAGCTGAGGAGAGGAGAGGGGCCCCTAAATGAATCACTCTCTCCAAGAATCTAAGCATATCCACACACACACACACATATATAATACTCATACACACACGGTGGCATACAAATATTTGGGCAATCAAAACCGTTTTGAGCCTCATTGCTAGGCTGGCTTGCTCTATTGAGCACAAAGAGGAGGTATCAGGGGTGTGCTCAATCTGCGAGGAGTGTGAAAGGGTTAACTACACCTGGATGAGAATGATGCTCTGACAGAGAGGAAGGTGTGTTTTTTCGTACCGAGGGCAAGGACGGAAGAGGGCGGAGATAGGAGAGAGAGAGAGAGAGAGAGAGAGAGAGAGAGAGAGGAGAGTTGAACAATAGGCATGTTACTCAGATGATATGATGAAACAAGCTGCTCATAAGAAGTCCTGCCGCTGTAACTCTGCTAATGGTGTCATTCGCTCCTTAATTGTCTTATCTGCGGAAGAAGAGCTTCAGCACCGTAGCTGCACAGTACGTGTGTGCACATACTATGATTTATCAATAGGATATGAGACATAAGAGAAAACCATTTGAAAAAAGATTTTTTTTTTTTTTCTGGTCTAAATAACATGCATTGATAAATGGATTGAGGGGTGGGTAGTATAATTTTTGCAATGAGTACTATTTGGATTCAAAGAATAAACGCAAGAAAAATACCATCCCTGCTGCCCATTCCTACTTAATGCCTTGATTAAAAATGTGCACCTTCCCCCAACGCTATAAAGTGCCAAGAAGGAAGTGTACCAAATATGTCCTCTTTAATCTGCAGAATTCCCCACTGCAGTGTCAAAATTCTGTTCAAACGAAAGTGCTGCCAGGGAGAAAGGGGCTGAACAATGCTACGGGATGCAGGCAATAGCTGCCGTGAAAGCCTGTGCTGATCATGATACTTTGGACCAGGCCCTTGAATATGCTTGGCTCCTTCCTCCTTCCTTCCCTCTCTGCCTTCCTCTCTATTTCTCCCTAGGACAGACCATCCTATGGAGGGAGCAGAGGGAGAAAAAGGGCTAGCTGGGGGAAAGATAGACAATAAGGGTTTTAAAGCCTCGGAGCTGCCTACAGCAAAGCCGCTTTCCAGGCAGCGAGGAGCCAGGCAGCCGCTACCAAGCCAAGCGCTCCAGCCACATCAGCCATGACAGAAGGCTGGCAGAACAATCATCTTAACAATATGGCTGAGTCGCTGACCCCACACTGAAATGGGGCTATCGCTCCAACTATGGCTAGTGTTATGGTTGGCTTGCCGCTGGCGCTAATAGCTCGACAGCGAGCCAGGCCTTGGACCAGGCTGGTTGTGATGGGGCTGCTGTAGGCTTGTGTTGGTTGTCGAGGAATGTGAAGGCACAAAAAAAAAAGCTGAGGCAGTAAAAGTCTGCTCGGTCGGCGATCATTAACATGAACAAGATGACGATTGATGAGAATCACAGGGGTGGTGGTGGCAATGGATTTAATGAGAATGATGACGACAGCGATGATGATGATGATGATGATGATGATGATGAATACATATTTCAGTATAGGTCGCAAGATACATTGTACACAACTGTTTCCGTTGACAAATTACATGAGAATAGATTATAAGTAATATATATATATATTTGCCTAAATGCTTTACCCTAACTATAAAACTTTTTTTTTTAATCCTTTGCCACATGTTCAAATGTTTTCCTCTCAACTGCTCAATTAAATTATTATTTTTTTAAATTTCTTTATTATTGCACAGTGACTTCAAACAGTTAAAATACCTAAATGCATTGTCATCCTGAAACACATCCACGTGACTTGTAGGGACCACCACATACATGCAGACCTGTGATCCATGTTTGGTCCCTACCCACAAACTAAGAAACAGTGTAATAAAGCTAACCCTCACCAAATGACTGTGTGCTCTTCCATATAATCAGTCGCTTTATAAGAAAAGTAGGAGTTGGACTTCACAGCTCCAATTATGTGCAACTGCAAATCCCTAAATGTTCTAAAATACCCAGACCTTGCAGTTATCACAGAAATACTATAATTATTTTAATTGACCGGGCTACTTCTATCGAGCCGAAAACCTGGGTATACCTTTGTGAGCTGGAAAGCTAGCAATTATATGTTTCACTATGGAGTGAGCATTTTTTTTTCAAGAATACTTCAGGATTAGGGGAGAAACAAACGTGCTATTAAACGATTTCCGCTTGTGTGTACTGTACTTTAAAGAGGCGCTTTACTGCTTTCCTTTACATTTTAGGGCAACACACTGTTTGACTTCAGATGAATGTCCTGTAGCAGAAGGAAAAAAAAGTAAGAACTTGCTGTGAACACTCATGTAGAGGTAAAGGAAATATAATCTCAGAATAATAATCACTACATGCTAAATAAAGGCAAACTACATGAATGAATAAATATAAGTTTTTAGATGAATAATATTTAAACAAGGACTGTCACCCATAATAAACTTTAAAGCTTTAATTAATCGTGTCATAGTTTTTAAATATAAATGATTTAAGACAAAAAAAATACTTTTTTTCCCAAAACATTGGAAATTTTTCATTTGCTACTAATGGGGACTTTTATTAACTAAATAAAAAGTTTTGGCAGGTTAATATGCAGTTCAGGAGTTAAAAAAAGAAACATAGACTTCCGTCCTTCCTCTCGACCTTTATTCCCCTATAATTTTATAGGATTTGTGTAAAATACAGCTGTCCACAGACTCGTTGTATTATTTGAGTCAAAAACAGATATTTGCACGAAGGATGAAGTCTCCAGACTGAAAATGAGAGGTGTAAGGAGGCATGGCGGGGCCCCAGGGCGTGGGCACTGTCGCCACTGCTACCCAGAGTACATATAAACACACAAAATGGAAAGGAAGTGTCTTGTCTTGTGCATGTGTTTATGTGTGCAAGTGTATGTGTGACCGCAAAGGGTAGCGCACTGTGCACAAAGGATTGCAGCTGCAAACAAGCACTCACACATATGGAACACACAATGATCTAGTTGTTTAGCCGGGGTATGATGCACCTAGAAAAGTACATGTTACAATGAGTATCTGAGCCTATGTATTTTTAAATGTATTTACATAAAAAAAATGTCTTAACATAATCTGGTAACTATGCATTTTCTAGTTCATTGACTCCAGAAACCAACAATTTAAATCAGTCACCATTTGCAGTGCACTATCACACCACTTCTATCTTTCCTCATCCGTTCACTTCACCACATAATGAACCGTTGGCGGGAATGTGGAAGACACCTAAGTATCGTACACGCTCAGGGTTTTGAATTTGCATTCTACTCATTTTTTTTTTTCATTTTTTAATGAGATGAAAATGAAGGATTTCACTTTTAATGCCACATTTTCATGCCTGCCACGCTTCACGCAGCCCTGCGAATAAACACTGGTATCAATGGTTGGCCAGAAAGTAGTGCCATAAAGGCTGCCATGAAATTTGTTTATCTAGCTGCTGAATTGTATTCAGCTGGGGATATATGGCATAATAATGCAAGAACTGTGAGCTCTGTAATTAAGTCTGTCTTCAGATGCTTTCGAAGCAATTCATTAACACACTCGCTCACTCTCAGCTGAGATGCAGAAAGCAATGGCATTCATTACACAACGGAAGTTAATTTATTAAATGGTATTTTTAAGTTTTTGACTAACCAAGGATAACTTTTTCCCTCCAGTTTGTTATAATTAATATTTCTCATTATGAGTTATACAATGATTGGTGTTCCAGAGTAAAGTCATTAAAAGCTACATGATTTTTTTGAGCATCAGTTTGTGATTGTTTTCCAGAAAAAAATTATACTAGGTCTATTTCTTATCTTTGAAAAAACAAAACAAAGTCTCTATATCGTTTTTGCACATATTAAGAGACTACACATACAATTATGAAGAATTATGGACCCCGATCTTTGCTAATCTAACAATTTAATAAAACATTACACTGATTTGCAGAGTTTTTTTTAGACAACTTTTGTCGGGGGTGGAGCAACAGTGTGAAGGAAGTGCAGAAAAAGTGTAAAACTGGGTCTTCAATGAAGGCTATAACTGCAGATGGCTGTCTGGCCTCTATTGTCTGCTTGCGAGTGGAACAGTAGTTCTTGTTGTACCATGTAAAACGGGTCTTGTTTGATTTTAGACAGATGCCAAGAGGATGGCTTGCACAATTTTGCTTCTTGGATGAAAAAAGTGTTTCTTTCTCCAATAACATTTGTTTTTTTATGAAGTGCCACTACATCTCTCTCTTACATGCTACAGGACAGAGCTACTGTTGCCTCCACTAATAAAATACCTGTGGTGCAACTTTGCTTGACTCACAACAGCTGTGTAAAATTACAATTCTGTTCAATACAGTCCCTGTCATATAAAAAGCATGATTACGACGCGCAAGTCCTTTACGTTTTTCCCAATAATTCTTGCAATTATTGAAAGATAAGGCACATATTGCCCAGAGTCGTCAAGTATTCTCATGGTGATGCACAGTAAAAAAGCCCTTTTCCCTTCTTACATTTTGGACACTTTTCAATTTGCCGCAGAGGCTTAGCCAACTTTAAAGTGCCTACAAATTATGAAATGAGGCTTTTGCCCCTATTGCGCTCTTGCCAATTGGCTGCCTATGGCAACACATTCAAAGCTAAAAGTTGGTTTTTCAAAGCCAGGCCAATTAAAGGATATGAAAAACAACATAATTTAAACTGTGATCGTTTGGCAGAACCTTGGAATGAACATTGGCCCCTGTAATGGACCATCTAAGGGTGCTTCTGACTGCTCTGGAGGGACACTAAGCATTTCGGAGAGAGAGGGAGGGAGAGAGACAGAGAGAGACAGAGAGAGAGAGAGAGAGAGAGAGAGAGAGAGAGAGAGAGAGGGAGAGAGAGGGAGAGGGGGAACCTGCAATCTGCATCATGTTCTGTTTGCATCTGATGGACTTTCTGGGTCAGCAGTGAGAGAATAATTATTTGCATATTGAGCACACACATCTGAACACACGTTTTATGAAGTGCTTCAAGAAGGTGAAAAAACTGGCTAATAAAAAAACAATAAAGATAATGCCATGGCTAGATGCATGTCAGTGATCTAAAGCGTACTTTACGGAAGGGAACCTTGCAGTCATTCCTTGACAAAACAGTCATCTTATTTACAAGGCTCACAATAACCCTACGCAAATGTCGAAAAGAGGAATAAAGAGAGGGGAGGAAGAAAATAATTAGCATATTAATCTTTTTTATGCCGTCATCTCTCAGGTCCAGAGGACCCACAGTGTAATTTAAATCTAAATGCTTTCCCTGGCATTAGAATTCATTTTAGATGGGTCAATTGTTCCATAATAAAGGGATAGAAGGTGTACTTCATGCAAGAGATTTATGTTTGCCATTTGTTCATATTCATGTGCTACTGAATACCCCTCAATTCAAATGGTGATGGCAGCTCATATCAGTCGAGCTCCAGACCTACAGATCACTAACCGGCAGCAATGAATTTCATTTGCGGAGGACAAAAAGAGTGAGGGAGGGAGGGAGAGAGAGGGAGACAGAGAGACAGAGGGAGAGAGAAAGAGAGAGAGACGTGGGGGGGATCAGCTCCCCAACACAGTTTATTGATTTTTTTCCTGCTCGACAGAAAGCCTGTATAACAGCTCTATTGCCCTCATAATGATTAGTGACAAAAGTTTAATTAAGCAATTATGAAGCCAATAATAGAGTTGTCTGGTTTGCTTAGCTTTAGACTGTTTAAGACTTATCTCTCTCTCGCACATCACAGCAGCTGGAATGTGCTTGAAGAGATTAATGCCGTGAGAACACAGATGCCCACTTTAATACGCCGCCATGATGCCGTTTGAATGAAGTTGAGAACACAAGCGTCTCTTTATCAAATTACAAGTCTGCTTTTCATGAATACGGAGGAAAAAGGGGGGGAAAAATGCAGCTATGGCTTCAAGGTGTAATTATAAAGACATACAACAGAAAGACACACAATTCCTTTTTAGTAATCTCCCCATATGAAATATGCATGATAATGTATTACTGAATAAAGACTTACAATGTTCTAAGGGGCTTTGGCATTTTACATTTGCTTAGACAATTGGATATTCCTCAATGTTCCTTAATGTTATATGCGATCCCCCACCTCTGCTTTTTTTTGTTGTTACATCTTCCTTTTTTTTCTCTGAAAATTGATTAGATTATCTCCCCTCTCCATACAGGCAGCAACAAATGAATGAGCGTTCAAGATACAAACGTTGCATTCAAGTTGATTTATGGCTGATTTACATAGATATCTGATATGATATCTATATTTATGGTGATATTCAACAAGAACAAATACCTAAAACGTCACGCTGCAGCTGATTAATTACCGAGACATTAACACATTTTCTGGCCTACAATTGCATAGTCACTTTATCTCTAAAAGGAATTATTTGTTAAACTGAGATCTGTAAAGCAGATGCAGTTTGAGTGGACTTCAGTGATGCCACTGTATTAGAGGAAAAGCTGTACTCATGGCATGAAAGAGCTGTACTGACTAGTCTATAAAAAGTCCTCGCTCCTCTGAGCTTATCCACATTTACTATGAGCGCAGCAACACAAAGTTGTGTGCTGTGACGGCCTAAATCCTAGAGGAAGTACATGAGCAAACAAGCTGAACAGAGGCTGCTGTTAGTATTACAGCATATCCAGTATTTATATGTCCTGAAATAAAACTATTATAAGAAGGGAATCTTAGACGGCTCTGGGACATGTTTACACCATTTTGGATAATGCCTGCTCTTGCTCTACATATTGAATCGCAGATTAGTCTAATATCGAGTATTACAGTGTGTCTGTATAAAAGGAGGTCAAACTCAGTTGGATTTAATGGGTTTTCTGAGTATGGTTTTCCAGTTTTAGATTTTTTATTTGCGCGTTGTCGGCCGTACAAAGCCATCTGAGTTGGAGAAATGTGCCTAAGCCACAGGGTGTGATATTAATGGTGCTATACAAACCGCTTGCATACGCACGTGTAACATTTATTATCATTTGTTATCTTGAGTTTGTCAAGTAATGACAAGGTGATAGATAAACCAGAATTAGTTGAGCCACTGCATTGTCCTCCTATAACACTGTGCAATACTTAATTGGGTGGGTTGGATCTTAAATTGCAGCACTTCTCAAGGTTGAGGTCTCCTGCGAGATCTCCTTCTCAGTTGGGTGTGTCGGAGCAAGACGAAGGGTGCTCGCTGAGAGACAGAAAAGCAAAATAGAAACAAGGAAAAGGAGAATGAGCACAACACAATAAGCACAATATCCCACACCACATGCTGCGTTGTGGGATGTTGTGCTCTCTCTCTTCTTTTCTCTCTCTCCCCGTGGCTTCCTAGGACAATGAGATGACATGCTGAAGGTGGGACTGCATCTGGCATCATATTTAAACAGGGCTGCCACATCTCAGGAACACGGGTCGTTGCCAGATTGCAGGCTAATTAAGGAGCTTCTTGGATGACCATCAGTGCCTGTTGGTGGGCAAGGTAGCGGGCTGAGCCTTGCTCCGCCACACTCCCACTGCGAGGCCTTGAAAAGACGAATGGCCATTGAAAACCCCTAGGGACTTCATAATACTACATATTTTCCTCCAAAACAAAATATGTCCCTTATGGGATTCCTATTTCCCTTTTCCCTTTGTCCCCTCCCCCCTTTTTCAAACAAGTGTAAATTACCTTGCCTTTTGGATAAGCGTTCAAGTGGCCTGTCCACACACATTAGCCAATTGTCGCTAAAACAAATAGCCACTAAAATATGTATTTCACACATGCTAGCAGCTGAATGCAATAATTAGCAGTGATATAATATGCTGTGAAGGTTATTTAATGACTTTGTCCTCTAATTTTGCAATAAATAATTATTTAGTATAATTAAAGGAGAGAAATGTGATGAAATTATGGGCTTGGCTTCAGGGGGAAAAGACCAAAGCTGTTATTGTGTTGACAGATAATCACCCTGTTAACTACTTAAGAGATAACATTTGTGTGACTACAGTTTGACTTGCTATTAATTGCATTGTAAAAGTTCTGCTTTAGCAAGGAGGGCTCAAGCGAGAAGCCTCTCCATGGTTTTTGTATTTGGCATAATGCCTGTTTATGACAGGCAATATAACATAGCAAAGTACGGCCGGTTTGACAGCGAGTGGGAAGCCGGAATTGTTTACTTGACTTCATTTCTTTTCCCCACTTGCTGCCTTTATTTCGTGCCAGTGTGAGAAAAGCGGAGAGGAGCAAGATGTGGTTGAAAAATGCAGCTGGCTGGCTGCTTGGCTAATAAGATGCCCATCATGCTAGCTAGCACCGCTGATTTGTGTCTCCCTCTAACTCTCTCCATGATTACATTCTAAGAACCCCCCCCCCCCCCACCTCTCTTCCCCCAGCTGATCCTCGTCTTGTTACGTGGCATTAATGACACTTCAGTCATTGTGGCTTTCAAGCAGAGCCCTTCCACAGTGAACAGAGAGTTGACATTTCCTGACATTTTCCCAACTAATTACAGTACAAATAATTAAGCATGTTCCTCTATGTAACAAATGAAGGCGAAAGCCGTCTGTCAGCCTGGGCCATGATTGATGACACTCCGGGAGACTTTATCTGATGGGTCCTGCCATGAGGTACAGAGGAAGCAAATTTATTAGAACGAACAATGCAAATTTAGAGTCATCTCATCCAGTTATGCGCCAAGGCAATATCCGTGTCAAGGTGAATGTGACAATGAAAGCAAAATATTAGCATTTTGTGGAGCGGGCTGAAGGGGAAATCAGAGCACTGAGATGACAGGCCTAATTATTTTGGCTCACACAGGCCAGGACAGCTGTTTCTGGTGTCCTGAACAAGCCTGTCACACAGGTAACCAAATAGGGTCTGCGTATGAGCCTCTGTATTCGACACTCCACGGATGTGTCTGCCACTAATGACCAATGCTAATGTCGCTGCCATGTCTCTAAAAACAGAAAGAAAAAAAAGAAAATGTGGAGGTGTCACCATGCAAGTTCTTTTTTTTTTTTTTTCATCAGTCAATATTTTTCTACATAATTATGTGTTTTTAGAATTAATGCCTGCATGTCACCTATTGACCACCCATGTTTTCTATACAATAATTCTGACCAGATTTTTCTATTTTTGCAAAGTAAGGTACACAAACAACTCCACACACACACAGCCAGCTATAAAGAAAGAAAAAAAACAGACAGAGAAAACAGATCTTTAAAAATGAATGTATTTTATTTTTAATGTGTTTTTAGTGTTTAGAGAATTGTATGTACAGCATATATATTTTAGAAAATCTGATATTTAGCAGTTGCTCATGAATATATTCTTAAATGATCACCTGTGTATTACTATGAGTTTTATGAAAAACATGAGGGAGCACAATAAACAATAATTAAAGATCAAATGTAAAATGTACCACAAGCATGTAGTCATCTGTGGATAAAACAACAGTCTAATTGAAGCTTTCTCCAACATACCGACATGAAAAGATAAAACAAATAGGTGTTAAAGTCAAGCATGAGTGATGCTGAATAAAAAAAGTACATCTTTAATGGTTAATGTTAACAACAAGTATTTCCTGGCAAGTGCTATGCTCTTTCTGCATTCGAGAGCTACTTGTGATATATGAACCAACAATGAACAATGGGCTTAAGCTTTTATGCTACCAAATAGCAATATGTTGTCTGCATACATCTGTGCTTTGGGGAATACAAAGGTTGCCGCCCACACTCATAATGAATCTAGAATTTGTACTCGGGGGCAGCCTCACAATGGCTCTTAAGGGGCAGGCAAATCCGGATGGGTTTGGAAAAAATCTACATGGGGATCAAAGTTTGCTGCTTAGTGGCTCGCTGGCTGGCTTGGAACAGATGGGCGTCGGAGGCACTATGAGCCCATTGAGATTCAGGATCCAAAGTGGCTGCTGCTGCTCTGTACACACAGGCAGATGATGCCTTTGTGTCAGTGGATTGCCGATATGCATTTAGGTAGGTAGGGAGGGAAGTGGGCTTTTTTCTTTTTTTTTTTTTTTTTTGGCTTCTGACTGCAGAAGTAAAGCAAAAGACAAAGCAGCAGTGAAACAGGAGTTGGTTTAAAGCCAAGTGTGTTTAGGGATTCACTCACACAGGTTGGATAAAATATGCAAGTTTCATATTCCTTGGTTGTAAGCATTGTAATTGAGTTTGTGTATCTTAAATGAAAACAACAGGCACCCTTTGTAAACTTTGCCACATCTTTTTTGGTTTTGTTTTGTCTCTAAAACACCACAATTAGCGGCAGCTTTGTAGGCTATACAATCCTCTACTGTATGTATGTCCTTCATATTCACACATTAAATTGCTTTGTGACATGCAGAAGCAGTTTTCTAGTTGTTATGTAAAGGTTTAAATGTATATTATAAACGGCAAACACTGGGTTTGTACTTTTTGATTGTACCACCTCCGTCACAAAATTGGATTAAATTAAAAATTCCTTTGAGGCACATTTGAATTTTTAGCTGACAGGAGTCAGCCCTCATTTAGTGTTTCCTCCTTTGCTCAGAATATTTTTAAAGGGCAGAGTAAGACACTGTCACTTTATCTGACACTTAACCCCTGACCTTAAGACAGATGATAGAAGGCACCAGGCAGTATGGGCGTAAGCCGCACTGCATTAAAGAACACAAAGAAAACACACACTGTGGCCACTAAAACATTTAGGTACAGTAGATATAGACAGTTTGGCTAGCACATATAAATGTTGCAGCATGCACAGATGCACAATTGTTTTTTTTGCACGCAAACACATACAAAATATATACATGCATTCACGATATATTCATTTACAAAAATATGTAATTCATTGGAAAAATATTAAGAGTAAGCAGTAAGGAGAAACCATGTAGATGAATTCCAATGCAGTCTAAAGATTTCCTGTTCCAGCAGCCCCAGATGTCAGAGCAATGCCATTCCCTTTAATGTTGCGAGCAGTGATGTTGCAGCTCTCCAGGTTCACTGTTGACAGCTTTGAAATGCCATAAAGTTGAGCAGAGTTCAGAAACAGTGACTCAAAGCCTGACTTTCTCCTTCCAACACGACAATTAGTTCTTACAACACTGAATGTCGGCACTTCAAGCGAGGAAAAAAAACATTTAACAATGTAAAACAGGTTTAACATTTTCTCTTATGGAGACATCAGTGATCTTCGACAGTGCCCCTCGGGACTCTGTGCTTTTTCTTCCCACTGTACACAGCGGTACTGATTTAGAAGGATATTTATTTCTTTTTTTACTTATTTCCACCGCATAATTTCGTGTTCAGATGAAAGTTTTTGTTCAGTCGGTAGATGATTTTACTCATGTATCCTGTTTCAGTTTGACATCAATTATTTGCGTGTGGAATTGAATCCTAAAGCTGAATGTTACTCTTTGAAAGTGGTGGAAGAACCACTTAGATCTTGTTCTTAAGTAAAAGTGGCAATAACACAGTGTAGAAATACCATGTTACAAAATGTTATTTCTGTAAAAGTACACACATGTTATAAACAAAACAAAACAAAATACTTAAAGTACCAACAATAAAAGTACTCCATATAATAATATATTATATTATTGCCTCATAATTATTGATTTATTCATTTGGACTATGATTTCACTTTAATGTTAAAGCTGCTACTATTTTATATCTTTTATCTGTTGGGTAGGTAATGAATTTGCCCCAGGGGATCAATAAAGTTTTTTCTTATTCTGTAATATTACATTATTTATTTGTTGATTATATTTTGTATAATTAATCTGAATCTGTAAAGTAATTATTCACTTAATGTATAAAATATATAATGCGGAGTAAAAAGTACAGTATTGACTCTGAAATGGAATAATGTAGAAGTTGGAAGTCCACTTACTCCCTCAAAATTGTACAGTACTTGAGTAATTGAACTTAGTTATTTCCCACCAATTCTATTTGCAAATATTTTCATATCCAGGTCAAGAACAATATAAAGCAGACAAGACCCTACATTTAAACTTTTGATGACGGTCATTTTTGTGATTTTCGAAATCATGACTTTGCAGCATAGAGTCAGGGACAGCGGGGAAAGATGCACTGAATCTAATAAATTCCCAGAGTGAAAAATTGTGACATGATAGGTCGCCAACACAGATAATTATGGTAACTCAGATAAATGACAATAAATGTCCCTGTTGGATTCCTATGATACTGACAAATGTGTCATTTTGCAGCTGGGCAGTATTCAGCATTCCATCACGTTATGGTTGGCGGAAAAAGAAAAGACAGAAGGAGACAGACAGAGTGAAAGGTAGAGAGAGAGAGAGAGAGAGAGAGAGAGAGAGAGAGATTGCCTCAGGGGCGCGCATTTAACCTGCCCACAAATCCCAATCAATGTCATTACTCCTTTCCACTCCATTTTATCAGCTCCTAGCAACTGTAGTTTCCTAGAAGTGACCGTTGTATGGCGCTCTATGAAACAGTCACAGGGCTAATGGGATGAGATGCAAAGAATTATAAATGCTGACAGTAAATCATATTACATCCCTAATAAGCATTAACTGGATAACTGGGTCAAAGCTGTATTATCTTAATTGATTTTTCTAAAGAAACCTGACAGTGAAATGTCAATGCTTGAATATTTCTTCATGCATCATTAAAACAAGATTGGCTTTTAACAAAAGGGTAGGGGGGCGGGATCCTTTGGGCTGAATTGATTCTTGCTCGGGGCTGCCTTGCACAAGTAAGTGTATTACATAAAAATCTATACAGGATATTAAAACAACACCCATTCTGCAAGACAGTTACAATTAAAAGCTGACACCCACCCATGCTTTTGTGTCTGCCACTGCCGCCTGCCAACAAATGCATTTCAGCCCTGTGACTCGCCGCAATCAATGGGGGGGGGGGGGGGGGGGCTGTATAAACGCCCAGAACTCTTATGTTAGCTGGGTAATAGAGCTGTTGCTTCCTGAACGGTGACAGCCAAGGTTTCCTGCCAAACTCAACTCATCTACCAGTGACTGTATGGCACTGATATCCTCATTGAAATTAACCTGAAGTGAAAAACACCATTGGTGGGTATAATATACCATTGGTGAGCTTGGGATATAAGACAGAACTTATCTTTACCTTTGACAAAAATAAAACAGCGGAATGCTGCAGTCTACCGGTCGTTTTGTTATTCTTGTAATGCAGCTTACAGAGTGAAAGTCCTCAGGTATTTTAAGATGTCCATATGTGTCAAAATGTCAATATAATTCTGGTCAATAACAGTAAAGGTCTGCAAATTCAAGTGTATAATTAGTGTGCAAATTCTTTAAAAAAGTATGCATAATAATCAGGTACGCAATTCACAGTTTGGCCTGTTTGGTAGCGCTGGATAAATAAAGTGCAGAATTTCAAAATACAGGATATCCTGTAAAGAATAAAATAAATAAATAAAATAAAACAAGGAGGGATGTTTTACTCCAGGGCCCTCTGTCAATCAAAAATAATATCTAGTTTGCTGTTTTAATAGCCCCATTTACTGTCTCCTTTTAAAGGCGAAAACAGCACTCGACAGACTTTAGCAACATGATCTGCTAGCCGTCCACTCCACACTCTCCATGAGATGGTAGCCTTGATATCCTCTATATTCAGTCAAACATCTGAAACTCGCTGTCCATATGAACCGACTTGTGATCTGAGGATTAAGGCAAATGTGTCTGGTAGTCTGTACTGCTATAACTCATGGTCAAGACGTCAGCAGAAAAACAACGCCTTATGCTGACGGCATGCGGAACCACTCATTGCATCATCAACTCGCATCTCAGGCGAAATTCAATCGGATAGGCCTATCTGTGAAATTACTTGGGGGAATGTTTTGCATATAAAGTTACTGCACCTGGGTGGGATGGGTCCTATTCTGAGGGTAAGCAGAGCTTTCCAAGATGTTAGGGTCTGAGTGTGGAGGGCTGGTGTGGGGAGCAGGTTGGACTGGGTCAGTTGGCACGGCCGCAGAGCAAATGCTGGGAATAAATCAGTCTCACCGACATGGTGCCTCTCATCAAGTGACATCCCGCAGTGTCCCCATCAGTTACGAACTAATAAAGACGTATGGGAGGAAAACAGAAGCGATCACAGCAGATGCCAAGGTGAAATGCATCTAGTGTCTGGAGAGACATGTCAGGTCTGAGAAGTCCATCAGGGATGATTACCGATGTCACTGCTTTTTTTTTATCTGGGGCTGATACAGCAGCGAATCATTTTAATTGGCAATAACTTTATATGAACATTAGAATTTTAATAATTGACCTTGCCTCACATTGATGTGCATGTGCTACTTTAGCAAAATAACAAACAACCACAAATTACTGTAAAAACGGTGTTTTGCAGTAGAGCGCCTTAGAGGTTATTATTCATCGTGAAGGCAATAATTAGATTTTTTTGGGCCTGTAATTCACCAACATTATCATTAATGTATCCATCATTTATTATAGTGTCTTCTCAAATCAAGTCAAATATAATGATTAAATAAAAGTGACATTTTTATCTTTTTTTTTTGCTTGATAGTAAAATATCCACTCCATGAAGTCGCATTTATACCTAACTGAAAAACATTAAATTATCCAGATTTAACTTTGCATTAATTGAGACAATTAAATAGTAATAATGGGATATATTTATCGTATATACATTTAGTATTATATGCAACATGTCATTGTTTTTCTAATCATTGGTATGACTTGCTCAATAGCATTAAATGGTATAAAGGTACTGTTGTTGATGTTGTTGCTACAATATATGGTTTATTGTGACACCTTAAGCTTGTCTCTTTGACGTGTGTGTGTGTGTGTGTGTGTGTGTGAGTGTGTGTGTGTGTGTGTGTGTGTGTGTGAGTGAGAGGAGGAGCTATGTGGGTATGTGGAACGATGTAATATTCATGACAGTCCTGGTGGAAGTTGTCTAGTCTCTGAGCTCCTGGAAAACACCACGTGCTCACACACGCACATGCACACGCACACGCACACGCAGTGAGCAGCACAGTCCGGTGGTGCTCACCTGACATCTGCATATGCCATTCAGAAGGGCAATATGTGTCTGCATCAGTGATTTCTAAACACTTTGGGGTCAACAAATTATTAATATTTAGTATTAGCACTGATGACAATGTGGCATCCTCCTGAGAGCCGGGCAAAATGTTGAGCGGGGGCCATTCTCTTGACGTCAACTGTGTTTGGCAGATGGTGCTGTCAGTTTAGGTCTTCGTTTATTCTTCCATGCATATGGCAGCGTCTCCCCTTCGTTAAAAAACAAGTGAGCAAGCTCATGTTTTATCTATGGGGCTAAAAAGCATGCAAACATAAGCAGGAATGTATCAGAGGAGCTTAAACTTCTGTAAACAACCAGCAGTGGTTGTTGTAAATGGGATTTTACTGACAGAAATAGCAGAAACATATGGCCCGAGACAGGAAAAGGGGTTGATACCTGGATGGGATGCACCGGGGCCCTCAGCGTCATGTTTGTGACGGGATGCCTTCTGACAGTGAGAGACATACCAGCCCCAGCTATATGCAGATTACTTGTTTTTATGAAGTACCTGACTAACAGAAACACGATCCTATTTTTTTTTTTAATCACCTCAAAATTCAAAATTCCCTCCTCTTCATTTACAGAATTTTTTTAATTGACATCAGGAAGAATGTTTGATTGTTTATGTTAGCATGTATAGTTTGAGTTAGTTATCACTGTGTCTCTGTTTACGTCACTAAAAGTAGCAATACTTCAATGTAGCATTACTCCATTACAAAAATAAGGCCAGCTTTCAAAAGTGTACCTTAGTAAACGTACATTAAGAATATCTTTAAAATATACCCAAAGTATCAACAGTCAAAAAATCGCTCATTATGCAGAACAATTGTGTGCGTGTAGGGTGGATATAAAGTAGATCGTTAGTCTCAGAATTCTCTCCATGTCAACAGAGTTGTAGTTGACATTGATTGAACTTTAATTGGAGGAATTCTCTTGTTACTTTAGAAATTATGTCATATTTGTGTTTTTTTTTTTTTGGCACCTGTTATTTTAAGTTGAGTCTTTTTACAGCAGCCCATGCACACGTCCACAACCACTTTCACACTGATAATTATATATAAAATATATACATACCATCATCGCTATAAGTAATCTAAAATAATGTAAAATCTCATCTTTCAAAAATGTAGTCACTTCATGTGCTTTGAAAACAATCTACCTTTCTTTCAATGTGTCAAGAATGTCTTCTTTTTATTTCCCCCGGAGAAAATAAGGTGTCTTTCTGGAGGAGGAAGAGAGAGGAAAGGGGGGAGGAGGGAGAGAGAGAGAGAGAGAGAGAGACCCCGGTTAACTTCTGGAGTGTTAAACAGCGAGGGGTCTTACTCCTGCTTTTCTCTGACATGAAGCTGGGTTGGATAGAATCGACACTGGGGTTGAGCAGGCGGATGAGTGGAGATATGAGGGTCCCTGTGGCGACCTGGCAGGTGCCATAGCAACAGAGGGTGGGAAGATAGGAAGGACAGACATGGAGAGAGAGAGAGAGAGAGAGAGAGAGAGAGAGAGAGAGAGAGAGA
>CALSCE010009506.1:10816073-10996982 GCA_943593645.1 Bovichtus variegatus | reverse complement strand
GAGAGAGAGAGAGAGAGAGAGAGAGAGAGAGAGAGAGGGAGAGCAGAGAGAGTGTGTGTGTGTGGGTGTGGGGGGGGGGGGGGGGGGGGGGGCTGGCATCAGCAGCAAAATCACTTGTGACAGACCCAAACACAGGTCGGCAGCTTTCATGTTGGAGCCTGTGTCTAATCTTTGGGAAAGAAAAGGAGTGAGGGAAGGGAGAGACACGGAGAGAGACAGAGGGAGAGAAGGTGTGAGAAGGCAACAAAGACGGAGATTGTCAATAATTAATCATCAGATTGTTCGATGCAGCGCTTGTTGAAATGACAGCTGTTTTGATTGACAGATTTGGAGCATTTGATCTGCATGCTAGTGGCTCTTGCCACTCTGCTCCTGCCGGATGCTCTCCCTCAACTGTATTTCTCTCTTGCTCTCGCTCTTCTCTTCTTATCCTTTAAATCCTCTGCAAGTAGCGTAGCATCTATTGCATGGGAGTTGTAGCTGAAGGGCAATAAAAGCACCTCCCTGCATTGGAATTTGTTATTTATCAGGTTGTTCTAGGTAACGTGTATTTTACAAGTCCTATGACACAGATCACTATAGTAACAGGTGGACTAATGTTTGTTTGTTTTTTTTCTAGTGGGGCGAGATACAGTATATTTAGTAGTAGTAACGGCACCAAAATAAATCATGGTGTCCTGCTAGAAGCCAACAGTGTAATCCATGAACTCCAGACTGAGACATTTATTTAAATAGCCGAGCTGCAAAATCCGCCAGTTGAGTTTAATATGAGTAATGTGAAGTGTAGGCATCTGTACAGCTTGTTAGTGGATAGTTCCTTATTTAATTTACCTTGTTGCATACATAAAATGCAACTGTAATTTCAAACGGTATCAATCCACAGCGCGTACAATTAGGACCATAACGTCTTAACTGACATCATGAACAGCATTCAGTTGAAATTTAGTGCGACGTGTCTGTCGCCATCTGCTGATTCGCCGCATTAGAAAAGTTATTTCCAGTGAGTATGATCGGTGGATGGTGGGAGTCCGTCATTCAGCGAGACAGTGAGTGTTCCCTGCTAAACAACGCCTTCATTGACCTAATAACTGGCAGCCTACTCAGTCACCAGCATGTTGAGTAGTATTCATTATTCATGCTCATTAAATTCTGGGCCTCATACGAGCAAAGACTGCCAGCTTGCTGCCAAACTGTGTTGGTTTTGTGATGTGCCCACTTGAGACTTGGGGATTTAAAACCAGGACACCACTTCTGAAAAACTAGCATACAAATACACAGAATCCATTCAGCTTCCAGTTTAATTTGATCACATTTGACAAAATACACAATTATCCTCACCTCCATTCTTCTGCCATGAAAAGGATTTGGAATTAATAAATGGGATAAAAAATGTGCACATTCCTCCCCCCATAAAAACAGATTTGGAGTCATATTCTGTCTGTTTGAATATGCATATTCATAGTTATTTGAATTTATTTTCTTTTGCTATTCCTCATCATTTATTCTGCAAGGGAATGGAGCTTGTCAACAAAACCTTTTTCAATGAAAGGCGTCTTTGAAGTGTTTAAAACACACGGTGTTGCATCACATCCTATTCAGTTGTTTTTTTTCTCGCGCACAGAATCGGCAGTCCTCCCATCTATCTGCATCACATTTGTGATTTTGGAGTGAAAACAAAGCAAAAACTCAATATCTTAAAGCGCAGCATGTGTAGCTCACGTTAAGTCGCTTTCAGCGTGCCGGTGATCTTGAATAGACGTGTTGTTTACTTTCTGCATGATTCCAGTATGCTACTCCAAAATGTTGATTTGTCATGATCTCGGCAGACAATAAAACATTTAAGGTTTGACATGCCATGACAAGATGAACCTGAAATGGCGCACTGGAAAAAAGAAAAACTGCTATAAATGTGCATGCCGCTTACAAAGAGGAAAACAGCAATATATTATGCTTTAAGGGAAAGAAGCAATGTTTTACATGCATGCTACATACAGAGCAAAACTGTTACAAGGGCACTATCATTTTGAAAGGGAGAATTTTTCATACTGTTCTCAGCCAGAAAGGATGTGAAAGGAGGCTATGACAGATAGGAAACAATTATTTATCAGGACACACATCCACAAAGTAGCAGCAGCTGTCTGCACCATTTCCAGGGCTGAGGGGCCATCCATATTTGTCTCTCCTATACTCAAATCCCCAAGAAAAATACCCACAGTTCCAGCTCAGAGAGAGGATTACTGCTTTCCCATATGTTGTCCTGTGCAGACACAGCCATATCAATCTAAGCCTGGTCAGTTGCTCTTTCATATACTCCTAATGTACTGGAAAGCCTTCCACAGTCGGCTGCACCTCACTGCTGGTCCTGAACAGGTCTCAGTCCCTAATTCCACAATGGAGAACAATCAGGCTTTTCTGTTGGATTAGGAAAAGGGGGGAGTGAAAGCCCCTGGTGGCTGATTGTGGACTGTGAAGGTTATGTTTTAATACTGAGACACTTCAGCGCTGGTTCTTTGTGCGGGAACTGTGTCAGAAACAAGAGGTCTAAATAAACAGAGAGGCCCACCGCAGCCCTTTCATTCATCATGGCCTCCTCTGACAGCAGCGTGCCGAGGAATCATCTGGAATCATCTTCTGCGGGCTCCGGCGAATGTGAGCTCTCCTCCCCGACCCCGAAGCTGAGGCCAGCCATGTGACACACACAGGAAGAACTGTGTGGTCTGCGAGTACATGTACGAAATGTATGTGTGTATTGTTCGTGTGACGTTAAACATATAAATAAGTGCATTATTAAAACCAAGCATCACCACCGGCCAAAACACACAGCTGCAGTCATGTGGAGCATTATACGAGACTTCTTTCGAGGCAGCGTTCGGCATGTATGCAAAAGATCAGCAGTTATGGTTAAATCGCTCTATCTATCATGAGCAGATTCGAGATGACAGCACACGTTTTTATGAGTCACAAACTAACAATAGGCTCACTTGTGAGACATGAGCTCAAATATTAGTTTTGAGCCTGTTCTTTGAATTTCTGGGGTTAGTTTGGATTACTACGTCTAATCTAGGGGCTAGTACGGTGGGGGAATTTCCTGGACTCAATGAGATGGGAGTGTTTCCGAACAAACAAGACTTCAAAGGGTGTGTGCTCTGCAGAAAGGTAAGGTTGAATGCAAACATGTATTCATTTAACAATATTTATTTTTTTTCTCTCCCTCAAAGCATGTCTGTGCGTGGATCAAAAGCTTAACCTTTTGACCGTGGAGAATTACGTTGCTGGGTTTGATTTCGTAAAAGAAACTTTTTTTCAATCGGCGAGCTCAATAACTTTAAGGAGGGTTGCAGACTGCTGCCTGCACCGCCACTTGTTTGGAGATGGAAAGGAAAAAGCTATCTCCATCTGAAACAACACCTTCCAATTAGCTCTACTGCATGTGTATTCCTTTTACAGATGTAAACTACATCAGTTAATTTTTACCGTTGTTCCCGCTCAGTTAAATGATGCAAAATTGTCTTGTGGTTACTGCAATAAAAGACGAAGAATACAAAGTACTAGAGAGTAGATTTTTTTAAATGTATATACCAAAAAAAGTGTGTATCGTCCTATTTGCCCCTTTAAGTCCATACAAAAAAAACATGTCTGACTAACACTGAAAGGGTTTTGTTAAAACAGAATGGAATGGATTTTGGATATCAAACAGACATTAAAAAAATATATATATATTATTAGGGGTACACAGTGAGGTCTGTATCATTTCTAAAGCCCCTGTTCTAAGACAATGACACCCTTTTTTATTCTTTGTTCACAAACTCCATCTAGTTCAGCAGCCACTTAATTGACATTTTGTCCTGTGGCTGGTTGCTCAGGGCAAGTCATGAGAGGGCTGTAAAATCCTATTTCTGGAAACTGGTCCTTTCTTTAAATGGTTGCATGTTAATGTATTTAATATAATTACTGGATAAGCCTGTAATAACCTAATGACATGCCGCACTAATGTTTTATGATCTCTAACAGCTCAGTTCCGCCTTTGAAATAGATGATCTTCTATTGTGCTGCTTTTAGCCAACTCCACACATATTTTGGGTGGGCAAGACTACAAATCCGGGGGAGGTTCTGAGGAATTTATAAGAAATAATTAAGAACAGATTTGGTATGCTAAGCTCCTCCAGTTGAGTTGATGGGATGTAGACCAAAAATGGAGAGATGGGAGGAAATGCCAAAAAAGATATTGAATTTGCTGTTAAATAAGCATACTGTCAGCTGTCTGTTTCAGCTATTTAAGTAAAGAGAAAACAATGAGCTGATATCCAATTAATTCCTTACATCGCAACTGCTTGTCATGATGTTGTCATCACTATATTAGAGGAGATTATCATCACTAGTTTGCACAGATTGTGTTTCTAAGCACCATATTCAGCATATTGTTGCACCAAGAAAACCTTTCAATGTACTATTCTACCAATGTCAACTTGAAATCACACGCAGACAACTTTGAAAATGAATTCAAATTCTAAATCTTTATAAAACATCGTAAAACATGGCAGACAATAATGGTGAGTGTGTCCTAGTTCTGGTAATATTTGTCAGACTGAAACCCATCTTCTTTGTCTCTAAAATGCCCGCGTGAATGCAGTGACAGCAGATATATTTCAACAAAGAGCAATGTGTTTTGAAAGCAGTGTAAAGACGAGTTCAATATCATACACACAGTTATCACACCGTAGCCTGTATCCAGTAATCTAAGATGTCACAGGCAGGAGCAGTTTCACATGTGAGACAGCCGTGATCTGTGTCAGGCAGTTTCCGTCCCCAGGCGAGGGGTCATGACGGTTGACTTCATCTCCCTCCCCTGGCTTCCAATCACTCAAACATAAATCAATACGGTTAATAACTGTTTGAACGATGTCTAAATGGGATATCTTTGCTTGAAGCGATATTAAAAGATATTCCCTTACCGCCCCCCCCCCCCCCCCCCCCCCTCACTCGCTCACTCACTGGAAAGAGAAAGAAAATCCCTGAAATGTGTGCTCCACACTCAATGTATTGGGTTACAGTCTTTCCTATATCTCCATTGGATTTATTACCACGGGCTCTACTTTGTTTGTACTGGTGTTCATTAGATGCAACACCACATTGGTTTAGAAATGACATTTTTAAAAAGACCACTGTACCTTTATAGATGTGTGATTCAATTAATACATTGGCTGAACCCTGTTGTCAGTATTTGAGGGTAATAACGTTTTTTTTTTTTTTTTTTTTTTTTCTTGAAGCATCTTCATTTCTGTGAGATATGCGAGGAATGATAAAGCCTTAACATTCAATTGTAATATGAGACGTATAGTTTACCAATCTTCACACATGACTACCCCTTTTAATATTGCCCTTCAAGGCAGAATTTCAATTTAAGTCCGATCACACAAAATAAGCAGACATCATACTGATGATGGCCAGCCATGGCGAAGGAAAAAAAAAAAAAAAAAGGGGGCTCTGGGTGAGAAATGATCAGGTTTGCGAAGGTCAAAGCCACCGACTGTGTGAGCCAGGCATCTTGGATATCATTCAAATTATCCATTAATTAGCTTTCACACAACTGTGGTAATAACCTACATGCTTCGGACATCAGCTAAGGCACATTAAGTGTTTTAAAAGGTGTTTCTGCAGTCACGTGACCTCTATCTCATCTTGCTTTCATTTTCTATGGGGGTATGCATCACTGGGCTAAGCGTATTTACTCTGATAGCACTGCCACAATGGAATTATGTGAGCTTGTAAATAGAGTTAGCAGTCAGCTGATCTTGGCTTTTCATTATGAGGCGGTAGAAGGGTCTGAGAGAACTGCAAACTGTTTTGCTTTATGATCCATTCTAAAACCCATTGAAATGATGGCCATAAAATAATGCCATTACTACTATGTATAAAAACCTTACTGCTCAGCGATGCAGGATGATCATCAGCACGATTTGTAGACTAACACTGAAGTAGCTACAGCACAGTGAAGGTAGAATGAAGCATGGGGGTAATGTGACAATACCCTTTTATGTGACAATGTAATACATACGGTATGACAGGGGTGTTTGTAGGACAGCGGAAGGGATTTTGCTCGGTGGATTCTGGTCAAGAAATATTGTTCAATGTGCAGTTCATTATTTAGATATTCCATTATTATTATTTTTTTTAAATGTTCATTGCAGGATTTCCTACATGCTGATTCCAATTCTCTGTCATTTGCAAAGTGCAGCATTGGTGTATGAAAAATATTTCACATATATGTTGATATCACCTGTATTTTGGACTGTTTGTTATGATGGTCATTAATGCACCTGTTGTAATTCCAATGTAAAATATGTGTTGGTGTATATCCTCTACCGCCAACGTAAACCTGTCATACCATGCCACACATTTAAATTATGGACGTGTACTCTAAAAACACTGCATATAGCTGGGGAAAGAACTCAGATTCCTGAGAAATTGACTTTGTAAAAACACAAAGCTTCTGCCAGGCACTAACAATGTGATCATCAATGATGAAAAGAACAGGTAATCTGTTTTTTTTTTTGTGTTTTTTTTTTTTTTCTATTCCAGAAGGAGGCTTTTATTTCCCCCCCACTTTAAACCTATTATGCTTTGCTGTAAAACTAAGCAATGGTGAAACTATGGTAACAAATAATCTGTTTCGCTTCAATGAAAAGTATGTATCATGGTGGGAGACAAAGCCAGGGATAAACACTGAGGGAACCCTGAACAATGGGCCCTAAGCAGGCGTGTGTCCAAAACTCTGCTGCTCTTTTTGCTTGCTGCCATCCATCCCTGTCCCCGCGTGGCTCTGTAAAATTGTATTCCATTCCTTACAGAAATACCCTCAAACTGGTGGCTCTGCTACCTTAATGTGTAACAAAATGAGATCCAAAGCAAATGTATAACATTGTTAGCCAATTACATTATCGTTCTTAGCCATACAAAATGTAATGTCGCTCACATTGAATTGCATATTCTTTAAATACAAATTGGCTTTATTTGATAGTATTTATTTTCTTTTCTAATATGGTTCGAGGCATGGTACAGTTCGCTGTTGCTGCTGCAAAGACAGGGAAAAACAGAAAAGATGATGCCCTAAAAGGATTAACTGCTAAGGTATTGAGGTATGTGGAATGTGTGATGAATAAGTCAAGAAAACACACTTCTTCCTGAGGTCTGGAGATGAATAATGAAGCTCCACACATGAAAATGGCTTTTGAGAGAGCTGTTGATTGCATTTCTTACCCAATCAATTGGCTTTGCTTTTCAGGACATGTATCATAATTGAATCTACGGTTCAATCACTACACTGGCGTTATTAATAAGTTAATTAGATATGATGGTGGCAAAATATTTCCATTATGTCCATAACATACTCGCATCAAAGCATCTACAAATGTCATAATTTACATTTGATTCCTTCCTTATGTACACCTTATCCTTCACTATTGTAAAATATATTGCCGTTATTGTAACATGTTTAAATCCCCATGTTCAATAAGCCATGAGGTGTTAAATTTCATAAGTACGCTCTGTATACACCTGCCGCCTACTGTCACCATGGCCAAAGTAGGGAAGCTTGCAAAAGAAGCAGCTGTGTTTTCCAACTACCCTTAACTGGATTTGAGAGTCTGGGATGGCCCTCCTCCAAAAGAAAGAGAAAAAAGAGAAGGCTCGAGCACATCTATCAATTTGCAAACCGACTTAAAAGTGTCAACAGTGGCACACAAGCCATACGAAACGTTCTGCTTATCCTACACCAATGCACCCCTTCATGTGATGTAATTTCATTCTCTACAAGATTCTCTCTTTTTGCCCCTCTTCTTCTGTCACTATTGCACAGAGGGGAACAGAGAGAGAAAGCCAATTCCAACAGTGACAGAAAACTGCCCACTCTTCCCCCATAAAATTAGAAAAGCTGTTCGTGGTTTTTTTATCTTTCAGATTTCCTGGGTTTTATGGCTAAATACTAAAGCACTGGAGGCTGGTCATGCTTTAAGCTACTAGAAAAAGTTAAGCTTCAGCGTTGGGCAGCAGAGATATGGGCTATAAGCTGACAAGTAATTAAACTGGCATATCTGTAACAACTGTCATCTCTTATTTCTCCACAGCCTGGACGT
This sequence comes from Bovichtus variegatus, assembly GCA_943593645.1. Lineage (NCBI taxonomy): Eukaryota > Metazoa > Chordata > Actinopteri > Perciformes > Bovichtidae > Bovichtus > Bovichtus variegatus. The sequence continues at coordinate 10,988,850 of CALSCE010009506.1, read as the reverse complement.
AAACCAAAGGCAAGAAAGCCGAAAAGGATGGAGTAAGAAAAAAAAAAAAAAAAGCAAGGGGGGGCAGTGGAAGAGTGAAAGAGAGAGAGTCTTTACATTGCTGGGCAACTGCAGGGTATATCTCCTGCCGAACAGTTTAGCAGACTTGGGCATTTAGGGGATTGTGGAGGAGATCAAAAGGGTCAGGGATCCTTTTACCAATTAACAGCAGGGAGACGGACATCAAATAAGGTGTAAATTTCAGCTCTGCACTTTTCAGTGAGCCGAGCATGAAATGCATTCTAATGCTCTTTTTGAGTTTGGAGGCGGCTTTTGAACCGCCAATGATGTCACCGTGGCTCTCCCAAAGACGAGCTTAATCGCTTCACAGAATGGCGTGTAGCCATCTTGTCCACTGTGTAGGTGTCAAAGGGAGTGTCGAGTCAGTTATTGATAGCGGCAGGACAATATGACTCTAGATTTAGAAAATCGGAGAGGAGACAATAAGCTTGCAGTGACAGAGGTTTGACCTCTTGGCTTATGTAGCAGTATTAGTTATTGATAAATCTGCAAGCTTCGTGAATGAGTGATTACTGAAATGATTTTGTTTGGGTGAATTGAAATGTTCGGTTTAGCACTGAAGGCATCTCTTATTGGATTTTCATACTGCACAGCGGGGCTGCTGGTATACACGTTTTCCACATACCTGGATAAAGTGATCATGGAGCAAAATGCATCCAGGGCAGAGCATCACATGCTTCTGTAAGAGTGCTGGCTACAGTCTGCCTTCGACAAAATATGTTTAAGTGTTTTAACTGCATGATTAGTTCCATTATGTTTGGTTAAACTCCCAGAGACACAACCATATCACATTATAATTGTAATCTTATAAATGTTTGCGAGCAGACCCCTGTGGGACTCCATCCTAATGTGATGATCTTCAGTTTAGATTAGAAGCAAAGACAATCTCATGATTTATTAAAGTGCATATGAGAAAGACAACTTAAACCTGTTTCCCTTTTTAAACATGTATTTGGAACAAAGGACTCAGTCATATCCTTATTAATATTGCACAACACCTCACCTTACAGCAATCACTGACGCTGCATGCAACTACTTGAACCGGAGGTGGTGACTAACAGCTTGGTAGCCTACAAATGTGTCCATCAGCCAACCATTAAATAATGTCTTCTTTTATTTTGACAAGCTCTCAAAGTGCATGAGGTACTCAGCTGCTTTTTAAAGATAAATGCGCACACATAACCTCATTTAATATCACAGACAGGAGAGAGAAAGCAACAATCACTTGAAGGTTTGCGGGCTGGAATGCAACCCAGGTTTCTGCGTGGTATTCACCGTGACCTGTTGAGCCAACACACCTAGTTGATGTCTTTTTTAAAGGAACTTGAATGCGTGCGCTGATAAAGTAATGTGATCATGTTAACAATGGTTACAGTATCTGCTCACAGCTTCAGCAGCAAATAATTCGATGAAACTATAATCCAGAACTCGTATGTATGGCACACTGAACATATAATCTGTTTTTTAGTCTAAACAAGCTAAATATGCTTGTAAAACATATTGTTTCTCAATATGCCACAGAACCCGAGATAGCCAATCTGGCTGTATATTAAGAACAAAGACAAAGGAATTGTATGCATGGGAGCTGGCTATCAAAGGGATATACACTACATCATCTGCCAATATATAAACTTTCCTTGTGCCGGCGTATAATTACATACACTCCCTGACAGTTTACTTAACAATAACCTCAGGTAGCATCATTATAATCATCATTTGTGTCTCGATGAACATGTTTCCGGTTCACAGTCCACACAGTCACAATCACTGGAGCTTCTGGTCCTTCTTCTTCCCTCTTTCATTATGCATGCGCTGGGTAGGAGTAAGTAAAATAACCGTTTGTAATTCAATAGAGCAATCTTAACTCATTTAGTTGTGCTAAAGGCTGAGTGAGGGAAAGACAAAGAGCCTCAACATTTTGCCACCGTGCTCATTATGCGTATTTTAAAACAATTTGCAATTCAAGGCCACACAAAGTGGTGGGGAGAGGGAGAGAGAGGTAGGCGCCTGGGCTTCAAAGGCTGCTGCTAGAGAATGACCTCGTAGACACTTCTAGGGTCGCCACCCCTGATGAGAGCCGGGAAGATGCAATTAAAAGAATTTAAAAACAATGTGTAACCAGAGATTGTGGTGCTTATTATCCTATGGTGCCTTGCAATATCAGTGACCTTATCTCTTTTCTTTCCCCGTTCCCTCTCACCATTTCTCTCTCAGGGCACTCATCTATTAAAATATCAGGGTAACCCTTTCACAGAGTGCAATATTATTCTGGAGATGTACTTTCGCTAAGGCTGCTAATTGTGTGAGTCATTAAACTGTTCAGTTGCCCTGCTCCTCACGTGTGCTCCAAATCTTTCTCTATATATTACTACATCTCTGGAGATGTAAACAGAATTGTGACACATCAGTTCATACAGACTATTAAATTGATTATGGCAACCCTCCAAAGAGACAACAACAGTTCAATCTCCACACTATATGTTTGCATTAGAATTCCTATAAATTAGGACTTACTCATGTCGTGTCAATAAAGGGTTATTTGCATCAGCGCTTAGAATTCACAACACCACACTCACAGAATTAAGAATCAGTTGCTATCAAATTACAGTTTGCTGCAAAACCCATTATTTTTGTTCTCATATTAAATGTGATATCTGTCTGTACAACCCATGTCAGAGTCACTTTGGCGGAACAGTGATGTATTTATTTTTAGGGGATATGCTCTCTCTCTACGTCTGTCTTCCTCACTCGCTCTCATACAGATATTGCTGAAACAAATGCAATCAAAATGTCATTGCAGGAATGAAAAGAAGCTGTTTAAAAATGCATCAGGAACCCGCCACAGAGGGTTCATTAATTCCACTCAGGCTGTGTTGAGCAGTCGTGCTGAAAGCACTACTCTGAGACCCTAAACATTCTCCGACACTCCCTTATCTTTATGGTGTAATTTCCCATTTAGCGAGTTAGCACCTAGGGAGAGCACAGTGTTGCTGGTCTAATTGGGCAAATGAGAACACAATACCAAACAAGCTCACTTACTTTGTTTACAGAGGTGTCCCTATTTGAACTCATGTGGCACAGCTGAAGATACTGGAAGCTAATCTTCAATTTGTATTGAGCTATCCAGTGATCTAGCAGTGTAAAAGCTAACATTACTCATGTATATCCTACACCAACGTATCCTCATACAGAGCTGTTTATGATCTCTTCTATCCTATATGATATCCTCATTTTTCGTGCGTTCTCCAACGAATGTCCAGCAAAACATGTCAATTTTCAAAATAAACTTCCGTCTTCAGAGGAAACAATTTGGTTAGATTTAGGCAACAAAACTACTTGGTTAGGTTTAGTATCGTGGTTTGGGTTAAACTAGCCGCGGAACTGGCAAAGTTACGTTTACAAAGCCAATGTTTGGTTTCAAATATCTACAGAAGTGGTGTTACTTAAAGGACCTACACTGTGTAGGTTTTAGCAGAAATGGATTATTTATTCATAACTATGTTTTCATCAGTGTTTAATTATCTAGAACTAAGAATCATTGAGTCACAAGTCCTAGGGAGTGGGTCCTCTTCAAGGAGTCTATCATGTTGCACCCCCATTTTTTCTACAGTAGCCCAGAATAGACAAACCAAACTCTGTCACCAAACTCTGGCTGTGGAGAGGTCCATTCGCATTTATACATTACCTGAAGGCCACCATAGTTCTCCGACAGGCTTGGAAAGGGAGGGGTATTCGGTTGGTTGAAATGTGCAACCTCACTGTTAGCTGCCACTATATCCTACACACTGGTCCTTTTAAGTACGGTAGTTACGTGACAAAGAAAATGATATCCGGTTTCACACGTGACACGAACATAAGTCTCCTGTCTGGAGTTTTTGGACCCGCTTGTCCCCCCCGACCTCCTCCCTACACAGGCTTCTTTGCTCTGTATACTTCCTGGATCACAATTATGTGCAATATATATAAATTGATTTTGTGTGATATACACAATTTACAATGCAACGCTGTTCGTAGGTGTAGTTACGAGCAGTGCATGAGAACAGCCTGCCTTCACCTACATAATGATTTAAAAAATCCTGTCACTTCACTGTGCGAGGAACTATATAGCCATGGATGGGATATGACTACTTTGTCAAGCCCATCAGGAAAGATAGATGGTCAATTCAGGACAGTTTGAAGAAACTATTCATAAAAGTAATTGAGTAGATTTGACGGCGTCCTCATTTTCTCATTCATAGTATCAGCTTCCTATCACTAAAGTGAAAGAAGTGGAATTACCATACACATCATCAATAACTGAAGCCGGGGTGTCGCTTCACGTGATGGATAACAAACGACAGGTGGCAAGCTGTAGCAGGTACTCAATCCAGCCGGCTGTTTCAGTAAGTGCTGCGGGCACACACATGCATACACACGTGTGTGTTTACTTTACATGCAGCAAGATGCAAACAAAGTCGCAAAAACTGTACACACAAAGTACCCACGACACCCGCCATTTCAGATAGATTCAGACGCATAGAGCGAAAAATATGCATAAAACCACAAAACGTCACGCAAACACACACTTTCTCACATGCCGGTTGTGCACAGGGTATAAAAAGGAAGAGAGCTATTAGGCTGGCTTGGTAGTGGGTGAGGTAGGTCTGGTGTAGTGCACCTTATCAGCACCAGGCTGATTCTGACTGTTCTGACACTGACACAAGCAATCCATCATGTCATCAGCCCCCGCTGAAGTGTGTGTGTGTGTGTGTGTGTGTGTGTGTGTGTGTGTGTGTGTGTGCGTGTGCGTGCTTGGGTCTGAGGCATGCATTTGCTTTTGCATATCTTCTCACATGCGCATGTGCACACTTACTTATGTGTGTCCATCCATCTGTGAGTACACAGTGGGACGGTGGTTTGGCTATATCCCACAAGCCAGACAGTAAGTAGTGCTCAACTCCAGTCTGTCTTCCTGCTTCTTACCTGAGGCCTCAACCCATCAGTCAGTCACAGCCAGGAGAAGTGCACGGCCAACTGACAGCAAATCCATACTGACTCTCACAATCTACCATCATGACCATTTCACCACACTGTAGTTCCGTGGCCTCCAATATCATGGCAGGTGTTAAAGAGCAGCATGTCTGTCCGCTGCTGTGTTACACAGTCAGAGTGTAGCTGTCATGGACCTGTGTTTCTGAGTAATAGGCTGACTATATTAATTAACCTACCATAAGATGTACTTAATTACGAAAAAATTGGACTTTTCAAGAAAAAAAAAAACAATCAGTATATATGGTTGAAATGATATGTTTTGTGAGGTATATATTATTTTGAATCACTTAACTGTTTCGATGACATAGTTGTGTTTTGCACCCCTATGTTTTAACGGATTATTTTCCTTACAAAGTCATCGTTTTCAGTGCATTTTAACTGTATACAGGTAAGTTATTTCAGAAATGACCCACCCTTGTTAGAATTTTTCTTTAGACTAATTATTGTTGCATTTTGTTGTAAAATAAACCTTCTGTGGTCAACCTCATAGCCCTTACCCCGACAAATGTGACTAAAAAGTTGATTCATAGTGCAAATAAAATAAAGGTGTCTCTTTAATCATGGTTTCGTTTTTTGATCAGGAAGAGGAGCATGAGATTTTTATTCACTTGTCTGTGGTGAGTTCGACCCACAAATTTGCTCCCGTCATCTCTGGGTAGTATTAATTTCCTCACATGTGTAACACCATATGGTGGGTGAGCTACAAGGGAGTACATGTGTAATCCAAATAATGCTGGGCATCATTGTTGGTACAGTTGTCTTTTTATGTCCAGCTCTGAAAATCTCAGTTTGAAATATGTCAATTTTACTTTTGTGTTGCTCTGATTCTCTGTAAAATGGCCTGATTCAACATATCTATGAAAATAACGTGTTTGGCTGTATCAGTTTGAATTTGATTTGAATATGGATATATTTGGTTTCTGATTTACTCATACCATTGTATATCACAACAAATGCTGTGAGAGGGAACAAGTGGCTTTAGTTTGGGGAAAATAATCCGTTATGCAGGGTTAGTGTATGATAATAATCAATAGCTGGAATGGAAAATTGCCTGGAAGGCTTCATGAAGAGAGAAGATTAGGAATGTTGCTGCATTGTTTTGCCTTGTTTTGTTCTTAAAAAAAGCCCACCCTGGCCGTATGTGCTCCACTCTAACCGCGGAGCACATACTGACACATACAGTAGTGTATTTAATGTACACATGCAACAAACACACACAGTCCAAGTACCAGTATTGTGGTACCTCACATGTTCTTCCCTCCAGACTTCTCAGGAAGCAAATGTGGCCTATTGCCAACACTAGCAAGGCCCATCTGTGGCTGGTAGATGCTATCAAGTGTGTGTCTGCTTTCTTCATTTGAAAAAAAAAAAAAAGAAGAGAGTGATAGAAAGGAGAGACTTCAGTATGTATGTGTGTGTAAAATGTGGCAAGCCCCTTTTGAGGTTGGTGTTGGTAACGTACAAGTCAAACGCTATGAGCGCTGGATGTTATCACAAAAAGCAGGCAGTGTAAAGTGGAGGAGTAATATGGCTTCTGTTGTCTGGTGACTCTTTGGTGAGGTTTTTTGTCAGATACAAAACAGTCAAAAAGCTGCTGGCCACATGCTGGACCTAAAGCACATAACAGGCAGGGATCAAGAGATAAAGTTTCTGGGAAAAATGTGGAGGGTGATTGAAAAGATATGAGCAAGTCTTTAGATGAGGCAACATCATGTAGCCACATTCAAAGCAGATATCTTGTAGGTAATGTAAAGCCTTGAAGGCAGTAAAAACGTATTTGTTAATAATGATTCTTAACATTTGTGAGCCAGACGTGTTCTGATTCTAACGCGAGAGGAATGATGGTTTATTTGAGGATCGAAAAACAGTTTCTTCCTGTGGCACACTTTCTAGAGGGGGAAGAAAAATCAAAAGAGGAAATAAACAAAACTGAGACAAAATTCAAACAAATTCATTTCAACTGTGGCGTGTTGAAAATAAACACTGACATGTTAAATTATTAAAAGCTCTTGCATATTCAGAATGATAATTCAGAGAGTAATACAGTGTGAATTGCAATAACAAAATGTGCGTAAAGTGAATTATGTATAATAAAATTTGTTTTTGTATAACAAATGAACAACATTTCTCTATTTCTGTCCCGCCATCAGATTCAATTAGTGACAGAATGTCATCTTCACAAGTTTTGTTTCTGGTAAGCATTGTTTTGTTTGTTACTTTGTTCTTCTCTCTCTATGAAGAGATCTGTCACACACATTTGCATGACAAGTTTCTCAGTGTAGTGCTTTGAGAGCAGTTTGCTACAACAATATACTGTTGTCCTTTGATTGTGTTTTGTCTGACGCAAGTTCTGCAGTAACTGTATGTGCAATGTACATAAACAAAAGTTGCAGTAACTTCTCTTTAAAATTACAAGAACAATTCATGTGTAATCCATTGCAGTAACTACATTATTTTTGTGGATTATTTCTTTGTTTTTAAATGTATATTTTTATACAGGGTTCTTTCAACCTGATTGCTATTTTTTTTTTTTTATTATTATTGAGACTTAAGTCATTTTAAACTGTTACAATGACATCTGTTTATAAGGGTGACGACTGTAAAAAATGCACGTATCAGCTTAACAACTCTATATGTATCCACGTACATATTGCAAGAATACACTAGTATGTTAATGTAATGCACGCACATGAGGATATTACATGATATGATATGGACTTAAAATGCACACATGCTCACACACTCACACATGAGCTCCAGGGTTATGTCGAGAAACAGCATGCATGCCTACATTTGCTGGTTGTTATTTTTTTGTGAGTACCATTGCAAAAATAACAGCCCACTGTGAACACTTGTCTTCCCCGGCCGTTTCCCACTGTTAACCTAATCTTTATGATTATTGCAATGGCTTTAGCAGCAGGCCGTGTCTGTCAGCAGACAGCAGCTCTCGCTGTAGGGGAGACTCCATACACACACACTTAGCCTTCAATCAATGGGAAGACAGACAATTAGCCGAGTTTTCCATATTTTGCATGCCAGTTTTGCTTCAATAGATTGTTTACAGTGAAGACAGGTAAAAGTGTGAGAAAAAAATGAGCGGGCAGAGGACTCCTGACAGGTTATGATAAGCATGCTTAAAAATAAAATAAAGCACATATTATGCTAAAATGAAAACTCCTGATATTCAAACATAACAATTTATTAAAAAAAAGGCGCTGAAGCAAACGATATGGACATACAGGATTAGATAATAAGGTTTGACTGAAGTTGTTAAAAGTAAATACATTTGAAATTAATTCACTGAGTAAACAAGCAATGCAGTTTCACCGTAGTGTGGGAAAAAATAAGACTACAAATATGCAACAGCATTAATTAAATAATATTACATTTAAAGGTGTATTCATAGTTTTTCTTGTTCAGCATTTTAAGCCATTCCATGTTAAAATTGAAAAAATAGTACATTTACACTTGAGACAATTATGTCAACACTCAAAGCCAATTTGATCTAGTTCCTCCAAATCAGTACAGACAATAATATAGCTATTTGAGAGATGTTTGTTTTTACTAATTATGTTCGGCAGTGGAGCTCGCTCTCTGTTTGCTTATCTCTACGAGTCCCACATGAGGTGTCACACTGAAAGAATTTCTGCCCAGGGCCAGTGACCTCTGAGGCCCTTTTAGCACAAGGCAGCACCGCAGGAAATCACTGAAGATGGTTCTTGCAGCATTCAGTGAGATAGTACTCCCCTCCCATAAAAAAAAAAAAAAAATCCCTAACAACAAACAGCAGACTGAGCTAAAACTAAAAGATGGCTGATAAGGTTATTAGCAGCTCACGCTGGGAACAAAGGGGGAGGCACACAGCTAAGATCAATAGCAGATGTTAGCAGGTAGTCTTAAATAGTTTTATATTACAAATACCCCCTGTCAGAACGGACTAATGCAAAACAAATCTTGTTAACAACCCCAATATGTGTGTGTGTGTTGTATGTGTTTGAGCCCCTACTGGGGAATTTAGCGAAACTTGATACAACACCGTACTTAACCACAACAAGTTAAAGACCTTAAAATGAAAGGGGGAGAGGAGTTGACTGACTACTTCAGTCAGTCAATGTCATTTTGTTTGCACGTGTGCTTAACATAACATATTGTGATGTATAGGGTGCCTGTTCTCTGCTCTTCATCACAGAGCAGCTTTGCATTGACATCGCTCAGCCGCGCATCAGCTTGCATTAACCAAAGTTTAACATCATTCAAGAGCAAGAGATGACCTACTGAGAAAGTACATGAGTAAATGTGTAGCAATACAGCGCTTATTACTGTTCCCCCTCAGGCAAATACCTTTTGCCTAAGCCCCACGCATGGGAACATTTTGTTTTATTACCTTGCAAGATAAGTCGTGAGTGAAGACAGAGGGAGGGGTGGGGAGAGAGAGAGGAAAAAAGAGAGAGAAAGGGGGCTCTTAAGTACCTGGGGAATTAAAATATTCCGGCTCATCATATCAGTGTCTTAGTTCTTGGTTTTCATGTGGGGGGCACGTAATTATAACAGCGTTTCAAAATTGAGCCCAGAAGAAAGATGGGTTCAAGTGCAAATTAATTTCAGATTACCACAACAAAGACAATCAATTCTCAACGAGGACGCCAGCAAAATGCTCTTAAAAGGGCCCAAGGTCTCTTTTACAAACACACACACACACACACACACACACACACACACACACACACACACTTACACTCACTTACACACACACACACACACACACACACACACACACACACCAACCCAGTTACTCAAACAATGTGCGAAAAAAAAGCCTTTACTTAAATTACAATCAAGATCTAAAGTGGTGTCCATGCTTACCTGGTACAGCTTTTGACTCTTTGTTTTTCTCCTCCTCACTCATAACCCCCCCCCCCCCCCCCTCCCCCTTTACAACCATCCCTCCCTCGTTCCACTACCACCACACAATGTCTCTCCACTCTTTCAGATGTCTCTCTCATTAACAGTCCTATCACCAGTGGACTATACGAGGCCTCATTAAGGCAGCCTGAAAGCACGAGTGTACCTCTGACTTTAAAAGTCAAAGTAAAGGAGGAGCAGGTGGCGGGGGGGAAATACGGGATGAAGAGTCATCCTGGCCTGGCAGTGTAACACAAGGTCAATGACAGGAATAGTCCGTCTCCGATCTTTTTATCAGGCTAATTTTCCAGATGAAGTCAGAGACTAACAGTATCAGCAGGGTTGAAAGGAGAGCCGAAAGGTTGGTGGTATCCACTGTTAACAAGTTGACTTCAAACTTATTTGTTTGAGTGAAATAGACTTGAATGCCAGTGGATCGTAACTAACAATTGAGATCTCCCTCAGAGTGTTAGACACAAGAAAGTAAGGACATATTACCAGTCAACATCTGTAAGTGGTACTCCCATTTTACTACGAACCATGATCTGTTTGTAGCCTAAAATGTTACAATAAAGTGACTGATGGAGCTACCCTTGAAGAAGTTAGAAGCACCTTGCCCAAAAAATTAAAGAACCATGTGAGCTAAAATCCATATAGTCCAACACAATTTATCCAAATATTAAAGGTTATTTTACTTACTGCTCCACAATTTGAACAAACAATCATGAAGTGCCTCTCTGTATTATGGGACCAAACAGTTTTTTTCTGAGTCTATTTTTTCAGGGTCAAAACGTTTTGGTTTGGGTACCACTGAATATGATGGTTAAGCATCCATTGTTTCTGTGGGCATGTGCAGGGCCACAGATGTGTTTCAAAGATATATGCATATATTTGTCACACATTAGGAAAAAATATATCAAAAGATGCACTTTAATGATGCTTCAGTAGACAAACAGGCACTACAATGTAAGCCAAGTCATTACTTACACTGTTAGTGGAAAACAAAGTGCCTGTACAAGCAACCTATCAGCAGTGAGGGACAAATCCTGCATTGCATGTGACTCGATGGCATTTCTGACAAACTCCTAACTAAATTCCCAAACTGTTCATGAGCTCTGCATCCTCGTTAAGGAAAAAAGAGGAAACAAAGTTTTCATTTCAAACGCGTAACGCGTTTAGCAAACTTCTTAAACTTTTCAGAATATGTTGAGAGTTCAGAATTATCGCAAGACTTTAAAACATTTAAGAATGTGTGAAACTCTTACTCTACTCCTAACGTGTTTGAGCTACAACAAAATGATTTTATTTCGCAACAACAACAACAGATTATTTGCACATATAATACTTTATTAATAGATTATACAGTGTTAATCTGTGTGTGTGACCCCACTTTTACACGCCTTAATTCACCCGATGTACCTGGAGCTGTCTTTGAATAACAAATTTGACACATTTTGACTTCATAAATGCCTGTAGCTCAATGTGAGGCTAGAAGAAATGTTAAGATAACATCCCTTTGATGATGATATGTACGCTGATATAGTGTGACAAGTGATGGGGCAGGACCTTAAGAAAGGATAACATTTTCACACTGAGCAAATGTTCATACTAGTCAAAATCATTGTGACTATGTAAATATAACTGTTTGGTTCTGCCCCTCCACCCACTTCCTTTACCTGCCTCTTCCCTCACTGCTGCCCAACCACAAAATTCATGCACATTCAGTTGGTCTCCCTCAACTTCTCAGCTCTCCTAGCTGTGAAAAGAGGTTATCCACACTTCTGTGAACCAGGCTCCTGCCGCTCTCTCCCTCAATCCTCTAACTGCACCCTTCCTTCTCACCATCGCGTCCCCTCAATCTTTCCTTTCCTTCCTTTCCCTTAAACACCCTCATACCCCCGATCCGACATCCCTTCTACCCTTTCCCTCTCCTTCCTCTCTCGCACCGTCCACCCATTCATCCCTCTATCTATCCATCAACGCACCCTGTGTAGAGAGGCCTAAACCATTTCTCCCATCCTGCGTGCTTCTCCTCGGGGAACCTGTTGTGGAGTAGAGAGTCGAATGGCTGTGAACGCTGAAGGGGAAAAAAAAAAAAAAGTCAAGCCTCATTAGATTCTCATTACCTTTGCAAACTGAAAGCAACAGAGACTTTTTTTTTCACCATATAATCGCAGCCGCTGAGTGCCCTGGGAATCGCTATGAACCCCCTCCACAACCAACTCTGCTCCTCCACCCACCCTCCCTCTTTCCTTCTACTCGCCACCATCCTTCCTTTTTAACGAGTGCACAACGAAGCATACAGATTGGCTTAGCCAGGGGAATTATAGTAGCACAATAATCCCTGTCATTAGAATGGTCCCTTACAGTTAAACATGCTTTGCGTTGCTCAGCTCCGGAGTCAATTTACAGCCCCTTCAACAACAAGTGGCACGTTTTACAAACCTGTCATGCCTTGCTACCGAAATGTGAAAATGTCACTTTCTTGAAGTTATTTAATGATCTCCCCTCACTCTCTAAATCTCTAAACCATCTCCCTACTCCTTTGTTTATTTTTTTAAATAATGTTCATTTTCTACTCCTCAGACTGTCAATCCCATTTGCATTTCTACCCCCTCTCCATGTCTCCCACAGCAAGTCTATCTGTGTCTAATTGTGTGCTTGAACTCACATCTGGGGAATCCCCCCTCCACACCATAATACAACAACGGCGCTGCTTAATACAAAAGCCAGTGTTGACGCTAAGTAAATTAGCGCATTTTGAAAAAGACGCGTTGGAAAACAACACAGCACCATGAGCACAAATACCCAGAGGAAACCATTCATTACCAAAGCTCATAGCTGATACAGCCAGAGAATAAAAGGATTTGAGAAATGGAGTTCTTGCTGATATTTCAAGCTGCTGGAGGTGTTAGTGGCAGCATGCATGCATGTGTGCGTGTTCCTGTGTATGTTTTGGGGATGGGTTTGTAACCCACAGTTCAAATTTACATACAAGGGTGAGTTGTTTGTATTGTAGTTCTAATAATTAAGTTGGGTTTTTAAAAACCACGAAATAGGTCAGAGGGTTGAAGAGACATGACGATTTCTCGCGCAGAACAAAAGATGGAGGTAGTTCCCATTAATAATCAACGCACTCAAAATGCCGCCTTCAAAGGGAAATCGCCATATTGCAAAAGCATTGAAGTTGAAAGCCCTTTAATGTAAACAAACTAAACCTCTGAACTCCTAGTCAGAGTTTAAGCCCTCACACAAAGGAAGGAAAAACAAACATGAGAGTGGCATTAACATCATATTTAATCTTATCACTAAACCGTGTTTACAATCAGAGCCCATGTGTGACATGCCACAGCTTTACCTGAGCTGAACAGCATGGAGTTGACAGCTATGCTATGGCTTGAGAGAATACAAGTGCAGGTATCAAAGAGGAGGTGATTCATTGAGTTTGTCATTAGACTCCCACTGTGTTTATATCGTTGTTTACTTCACTGAAAAAATAAGTATTTTGCACTGTTACCTGTGAGGCATGTCATTCCAGAACATGGCTGTTTGATTCAGAATATTATCGTTCCTGTAAAAACTATTTTGGTTTATGTCTGGCAGTGGTGCTTTGTGGGTATAAACTTCAGAATATTAGATACATAAGAGTTTCAGTAGCTAGCTCCCTTCACATACATAAAAAAATAGTTGGATCCAAATCATGTATTTTTAAAATTTCAACTTTTCAGCAACAAAGAAAAAACTGCGTTTTAAATATAGCTTCACGGACATGAACGCAGGCACATATAATATAGCCTGACAGCGTTTTATTATTCCGAGTTTTATGCAACTTTCTCAACCCATAAAGATCCTAATTCTACATAAAATCGCCCACTAATACCAAATATAACCACATTTTTTTACCTCATGCTGGGAGTAAACCTTAAAGTCACAAAGGGCCCACTTTCTACATACTTGCTTTCTACACACTGCACTGTAGCTTCCATGAGTAGAAAAACAATTCAAGACGGTGCCCAGTACTTTGCCGCAACCAGGTATCAAACCAACCTAATCTTTCAGTTGATTTACTGTTGCTAAGATACCTGTACCCCATCCACCTCTTCCAATATGGTCACATCATGCAAACACAGAAAGAGAAGTAAAAGGAGAAACAAAGACAGTGACACATGAGAGAGCAAGAAAAATAAGAAAAAAGACAAAAAACAAAGCAGCACAGAAAAGACAAAAGAGACTGACAGAGAGAGAGAAAGAACCCACAATGCAAGTTCACCTATCCTAACTAAACAGCCGGCTGGTAGTTGTTGGGATGGTAAATTGGGTTTGGGTTCTTTGTGAGGTATCAAAATAGGATTATCCCTTTACAGTTCAAGGCCACCTTTCACTCACTCTCCCATAATCCCTTGTGGGTCACTGGAGACACACAAACATAGAATTAGATAGATTGAAACCAAATCAACAATTTCTTCTTAATACGTACAACCCATGGAATTATGAAGTTGAGTGACATTTTGTTGAAATGAAATCTTCAGTAAAATGCTCTTGAAATTTAATTAAATCTTTGTTTGTCTGGTCAAAACTTTTAGTTTTTTTTCGAGAAATCTGGTCAGTTGAATGTGGTGAATGACACTCGATAGACCCCGAACATAACATCACGCTGATGTCAACATATTTAACAGTATAGTCACACATCTTTTCTTGAAATAAATCTATGACATTTTGTATCTTTTTCTGGACATCACTCCACTCAAAAAGACTAAACTTGAAACAAGATCTCTGTTCTGTTTGTTCTACTTCTTTGTGAGCAAGCCTCAGGATCCTGATCAGTCCCATATGCTGGGGTCACCCCAATGTAGTCTTTTGGGAAATGAAAACAAAGTCTAAAACACAAATCAAATTTGTCTTTAACAGAAATTGTTTTATGGGACAATGTTTTTCTTGGTTAATCAAAACAACTATTTTTTTTTTTCTGTATATATCTCTGAACTTTCTGTATTTTTTTTTCTATTTGGTGATAAACAGAGGAGGGGAGTGTTCTTACCTCCATATTTATATCAGTGCCTGGAACCCAGCGAACCACAGCCTATCTGGGAACAAATGAAGAGAGAGGGCTAGGTGATTAATGAAGTGGCCCACGATAGCAAACTGACTCTGATAACAGTTTCTCTTGCAAATAATAAATTACAAACCTAAAATTCTTCTGGGAAAAATAGAAGGGAGGTATGAGGGTACATGAGGAAAGTGGTGGAGAGCGAGCCTAAAAGAGAGAGGGGGGTTTAGGGTGATAAAAGAGGGGTTGAGGGGATGATAGAGAAAGATAAAGAGAGGGGGAGAAAGACCCCGTTGTTAAAACATGGTAAAATAAGTTTAAACAAATGAATAAAGACATGGATTGTTTCAAGAAAAAATGACAAAAATATTGAGATAATACTTCATTTAGCATTCTTTCTCTGCATATTTCTTTCTCTTCTTCCCTTCTCTCTGCCCTTGTCTTTGCCGTCCTGGACAATATTTCTTTTTCCTTTTCTTGTTTCGATCAATAATTTTTCTTGCTCTTTTTCCAAAGCTGACAAAGATGTAAAATACCTAGAGTTCCATTTATTTGGTCCGTGTTATGTTTTGAAACCAAGCTTCTGGGTTTCTTCCACAAGCGATGGCGTGGGTCTGGATGTAGTCTGTTGAACCTCATTTTGCCTCTTCTCAGAAGGGGATATTTAGTCTGAGAAGAAGGAATTTAGATGCTTTATTCACATTGTTGTTATTGAAGGTGGCTACAGTGGAAACAGAAATGAGACTCAACCTCAGAACTATCTGGGTCCTGAAATGTTTCAGTTTTTCCGAAAGTTCCCGGCTAACTTTATGTGGTCCGATATAATTTGAAAAAAAAAAAGAATGTTAATATTGGTCCGTTCTGCAAAACTCAGGATTACGTCTAATGACAATATTCTTTTGAACTTTTATCCGATTTGCTACACACCCATTCAACACACTTTATTTAGTCTTCAGTCTACCCATATCAGCCTTATGGCACGCTCGCAGAAACGCACAATGCCACATGGTTAACGTTGTGAGGCGATCGGTTAGGTTAAGGGCACATGTTGTGAAACGATTGGTTGAGGCAACACAAATACTTGGTTAGGTTTAGAAAAAAGGTCACAGTTTGGTTTTGAAAAAGCTACGGACGACACGTAATGTGACTCAGGGACGTAGTGTCACATGACGACCTCACATGGCATGAGTCGTACAACACTAATATAGAAAAGGTGTAAAAGAGACGAGAGAAGGTGGAGGTGAGAAAGTAAATGCAGACAGATTTTGCACTACCATCGGGAAAAAAAAGAAGCAACTGTGACAGCATCACCTTAGGCCCTGGGCCCCGGGCCCCTGCAGCACACAACGCAGCAGCAACCAGAGGAAGTTGCCAGGCCCACAGAAGCCTTGGAGGTAATTAATCATTTTAACCTGAAGCCTGTCAAGATACCGCTCACTCTGTCTCCCTCCCTTTGCTGATTTCCCTGTCAATTATATGTCCAGACAATTCGACAACCTTTCAGTTCGTCTTTCGGCCTCTCTCTCTCTCTCTCTCTCTCTCCAAACTGCCATCTGTAATTGTTTAAAAATGTTACTTTGAACCTTCCACAGTTCAACATTCTTGAATACCGACTGTTTTACTGAGCTTCAGATTGCTTCCAAGGAAGTAGGTGTGAAGGAAATGATTTTGTTCGACCACAAAGTGTGCTAGAATTACAAAATAGAAGGACAAAAACAAGCTAAATGTCTACATGGTCATAACTACCAAACAGAAGTCATTTGTATCACATCTTGTTAAACTCCTAGAAATACAATCTCACAAAAGTATCCATCCACTCTCTATAGCAGTATTTAGATAAACATACAACATATTGAAAGCGATAAATCGGAGTATGTTGTACCATTCTGGTTTTAGAGATCGATTTGATGTCAAATTCTTCAAATGTTCATTTCCTCTCCACCCTTCCTCCAGAAACATTTTTCTCTGGAAAACTGCACTAATCTCAATCATCCCAAACCCTGTAACTCCTGAGCTGGGCCCAGGCAGGCTGCCCAGTGCTGTTGCGTGACCCAGAGGGCTGGTCCCAAGTGGTGGTCCCCCTTCTCCCAATTACCGTTTACAGACTTACTCAAAACCTGCCTCACCACTTCCATATTGCTGCCTTTCACAGTTTTCTCTGCTGTGTGGTTCTGTGTGTGGTGTGAGATTGTTTTCCCTCTTCCTCGATCCTTTTCACTCTCTTGTTTTATGTTCTCCCTCCCTCCATCCCTCCCCTCCAACCGCCATGCCTACATCCCTCCTTGTCCTCCAGGGAGCGGGTGCAGTACTAGTGCTGCTGCTGTGCTTGCCAAGAACAGATGTCCAAGAAATACCAGCCCAGTGAGAGAAAAGGAGTGAGAGAGAGAGAGAGGAAGAGAGAGGAAGAGAAAGAGAGAGGAAGCACATGGAGGCAGATTAGGTGAACCGTAGAATCTGCCGGTGCCGTCTGGAAATGTGGGAATCTATTCAGAGATTTGAAAACCTGTGTTGCTAAGCTTATGGTCTCTGTGTTCCTACAACATTTGGGATTATTATTATATTTTTTTCACATACAAAGTCTTAAAAAACAAAGGTTGAAATCAAAAAATGGCTCTTTAGTCTTATTTACAAGAAAAAAGACATTGCTGTAGCCAAAGAACAACAGTTTTTCAGCCCACAATTTAGGTCAGCGGCAATCGGCTCAGATCGAACGGTAAATAAGATTATATATTTCTCTTCGGATTGGTCGGGTGAGAGGAAATTATAATAACAACATGCCCGCCACCCATAATCTGAAAGCTTGACTGAGCAGGAAGACTGACATTCCCCAACGTTCATAACTTCACAAAACTGACAAAATGACATCGATGTCCTCTTTCCACATGCAGTGACTGTCTACTGTCTACACTGTCTGTGTTCTTATTTCCATTACCTAACTCAACCAATGTCCAAGCCTTAACAGACAACAAGGATGTGCTCGGTTTGACAACCAAAATAGATTTTTTTTTTTATGTGCAATGCCACCTTGTTCCCTTTGGGTACAGTATGTCAGGCATGACACTTTCCACTTCTCCACATGTATCATTGTTTGCCTACACCCACCCAGCAGGCCAACAGAGTGGTGGACAGCAAGAGGGCAGCATGGTAGTACACACTGGGAATTAGCAATGACTAAAGTTAAGGATTTCTGCTTTGAGTACCTAACCTGTGAAAGGCTGCGGCTCAGGAGCTACAGTGGCTTGTCCGTTAATCGCAGAATTGGCAGATGGCAGAACATACTGAACCCCGGGGTCGGGCTATTTTTTTCCAATTTCTTCACATGGGCTATTCCTCCCTTGTTGTTTTCAGTTTAACATTACTCAGAACAGAATTGTGGGCTAGTTAAGGTTTTACTCAACTAGACTATAGTTGCTTACTTCTCTTAAGTAGACTAACAGAACAGTGTTATTGTTTAAATGTTCCAAGGGATATTTACAGCTCATCTATTCATGAGCTTCACAGGAAAACCACTGTGAATGAAACTTTTTTTTAGGCGACTCAACCTCACCTTGCACGTCTTTTAAGTCCTATTGGTCCAGTGCTGAGGTAAAACAGGTTCATGGCCAATAATATATTATGTGCTGTGATCCAGAAACTAAATGGCTAAACTGCTATTATCCACATTTAAATACATGCACATTGCAGGTTTATGCCTGAATGTACTTGCAGTAGCCACCCCTCTGACCCCAAATCCAAAACCACATACACACGAGTAGAAATTTAAGAGGAGAGAATAAGTGAGAAAATTGCAGAATAGGGAAAAGAGAAGAAGAGTGAGAGAGAAAACACAAAAATGAGAGCCTGCCGTGGAACAAACCAGTGACCCAAGTAACCTGGGTTCCTCCCAGCAGATTATCATGGGCACTGTGTGATTAAGGCCAGCCTCATTAGCATAATGATTTCCCATCCTCCCTATTCTTTTCCTCCATCCCGCCATCCATACCTCCTTCCCTCCCTCCTTTCCTGGGCCTTGTGTTGTTAGCCACCAGCTCCCAGTGCTCCTCAAGTACTTTAAGCTTGTTAATAATCATTATGGGTGTGCAGTGAAGTGGGGGAAAGGAATAATTACCTCACCTGAGCCAAACCAAATTAACCCCTTTTCAATTTTTTTTTCTCCCTCTTTTACTGTTGTCGGTTACCCATTCCATATCCACACCCACCCACCCACTTGCACACATGCACACACACACAGACACAGCATTCATCAGGGACCTATTAGGCTTGTCTGTTATTAAGTGCTGAAATAATAAATGCTTGCACACACCATTTGCTATTTGGTAACAGAAGTACCAGTTTAGATGAAAGCTAAAGAGTCCTGTTTCACAAAGCAGGAACTATGCGAAATGAAACCCAGAACATGCTTTGTGTCCATGGTGGCAGATTATAAATGTGCACTTAGATAAAAATAAAAATATAAAAATATATATAAATGGATATAAAATAATAACAAAAAGAAATAAATATGTCCTGTTGAATTGCTTTCAGAATTAAATATATTAAATCCCAGTCTGAATCCAGGGGTAATGGAGATGTATTTCACACATATTTCACATATGTGTTTTTCGAAAGTCAAGGCAAACACAATACACAGGAGGTGTAGCATGAGCAGCACGTTAGCAGAGCAGCAGCAGCAACTTATGTTTGTGTCTCCACAGGATGCATTCAGGCACACTTTTGAGTGCAGTTAACCTGCGCTTTGGCAACGCTCAGAACGCAACACACAATCACTATTGTACTTGCGTAAAACGAAAAACAAAGAGTGTAAAAGTATCTTTCAGATCCCGTTTACGAATGTATACAAATGTATAGCGCAAGTGAAATGCTAGACAAAACGCCGGACTACTGAAAAACTCATCTTAAACACTTCCTGCGTAGACACAACATAAAGGTTAAATCTTTATTTATTTATTTTTTTTAAATGGCCACTAAAGTAATAATTTCATTGGAAGGTTATAGTTTCACCTCTTTATTTAGAGGGCACCTGGTTTTCATGGATACAAGTTTGCAATGCTATAAAGTGTCATCAAACAATACTTTTGATATTAACAATGAATAGAATATAAAAAGGTTGCTTTTGCCAATCTCACTGAGGATCAACAACCACGCCGTTCAATGCTGCTCTTAGCCATATACCATGACTGTTTATGCACTCTTACCTGCCAAACAGTTCTTTCCTTTTCACTGTTGCAAAGTTATTCACCAAGGAATGTTAGACGGCAACATACCCACTTTATCCTGCGGCCTTTCCTTCACGTTGTTCAACCCTTGTCTGACCACTTAAAAATGTGTTTCAAAAACACGAGTACCACAGAAATGTGGTACTCCTTAGACACCAAACTGTAGCCTATTTGATGAAACACTCACTGTATGACACGCAGTAACAACTGAACAAATCTATACAAGTTTCTGGTGAACACTTAATTCCCTGCAGTATTATGTCCGTTATAAATCCAATTTCCCCCTCTCAGCAGAAAGTAGACTAAAGACATATGTCTGTAATACAATGCTCCAATAGAGATGGATTAGGGGCCATACGAAATGAAAAATGTTTAAATTGTTTGGGGAGAGAGCTGATATTTTCCATATTTCACTGTGCATATATCAAAATGACATAATCTTAAATGGGAGGAAACAGGAGCAGACGCTCAGTACATATTTCTCATTTGAGTCAGCTGAGAAGTCAAGGGTTGTAATATAAGTCTGGCTTAACAGTATTAAGAATGGGAATAAAACCCAGATGTTGCTCTAGTTTTTACGTCAAAATGTGAACTTTCCTGGCAAACTACGATATTAAACCTTTGAAAAGATACACCAATGACATAAAGGAACACCTAAACATGCAGTTTACAATCAGTTTATTTGAAAGCACCTCACTGTTGACACGTGGATGTGGAATTGATTTGCAACTTTTACTTTCTTAAAGTGGTACATCATGGGCTGTTCGAGCTGCGTGTAGTCTGAGGAGACGGCTTTCCCAACAGCAGGGCTGTCAACAAATGAGAGCATTAATGTGAACGCTGCAACCCTTCATCTAATTGTAGTATTCCTTTTACACCCTGTATGGATGCGCAGTATGTGAACAGAGGTCATTATTCCAACATCATCATTGCACTCGTGTCTCAACATCAACATATGTTTACACATAATTGAGTTCTTTGAATGTTTTCGTAGTTTTGACAACACTATGGTATCATTCTTCACACAGAAAAGCTCAAAGCAATATTTATTTGTCCACTGAAGGTTTACATAACATTGACATATCACCTTACGAAGTTGCATGAAGTTGGCTAACAGTTTCCTAATTAGACACAGAGCAACATAAGCACGGATTTACCTGTTTCTGGCCGGCTAATGAAAATATTGTTTTGATCTCCACCTACTCCTGAGGGAAAAATCTGGCTTATTAGCTGCCAAAGAGGGCAGGGCTCAAACCACCGACCCTCTGACTGGTAGACGATCACTCCACATCCTGAGCCACAGCCGCCCTGCCTTAAGGTTGTCTGCCTTAAAACCAAAACAATGACCTGAAAAATACTAAAATGCTCCATAGACCTGAGGGGAGCTGCAGTTCGGTGTTAATTCTCTGTGGGTTTGTCACTACGACCGCTTCCATATAACACATACTAATTTAACCCATTCGCATTCCGTTAACCCATTCTTATAAAAAGAAAAAACATTGATTAGCGTAGCTGTAAAGAGTATATCGTTAACTAATGATGCAAATGCTGACCTAAGAAAGGCAGGTTGTTTCTGTATATATCCCTTGTTAATGTCTGCTCTTGCTACCTATCCATTAGTGAGAAATCCAGACAGACAGACAGACAGTATAAGTGCAGTGTACATTTAGGGTGTGTATGTAAAGCAATGAGACACATTATAGGGCAGAACCCAAACTATATTGTATGTCTTCATATGTACTCTACAAACAGGATGCTTGTTTGCCAAACAGAGGCTATTAAGAGTTCAAAAAAAAAACCCTGGAGCCCCCATCAATGCTCAACTTTACAAGACAAAACACCAGCTCCAGAAATGATCTCCTCTAAATGCCTATAAGCACATTAAACATGGGTGTCTCCGCTGCCCATCAATGACAGCATTCATGGGAGGGGTACGTAATGAAAGACTTGGAGTACAGAGGGATAACGCTACAAGCAGAGCCATCATCACTCAGGTGTGTGGTTGAGACGAAGGATCAAAGGCAGCCTCTGCCACTGGCATGCCTCTGCTGTGCTGCCGGCCCTGCTGCCAAAAAAATCACTGGGTTTATATCAGGGAGGATGAAGTCAGGATTAAGAATAAACGCATTCTTGAACACACAACATCATTTACACAAGAAACAACAAGCTGGAGATGTGGGAGGCCTTGTGTATTTCACATTGAACGCTCCGTCAGTGAGAGATGCTTGGAGTGAAAAGGTCTGAAGAGGCACAGACAATAGCAGTCAGGGAGCACATTTCAACTTGGATTCATAAAAAAAAAGCCTGCATAGCTGTGAAGGTATGAACAAGGTACGGTGTCGAGACATTTTTAGTCACTTAAAGTCGGGTATTATGAAGACATTTCAGCGAGTGTTCTTGGTAACCCCTTGTTCGAGCGGAAAGTGATTGAAATGTGATTCTGTCAGAAAAAAAAACGAACCTACACTTTCTTTTTCTAATCAGTGTAGGCCTCTGGTGTGTGCGTGTGGGTGTTTATTGTTTGCCCGCACGTGCACGAGGAAGTGTACATCTTCACCGTGTTTATCCGAAAGGATGTCCGTACATGCAGCAAACGCGTGCCAACTCCCGATCCTCCCCCTCAGCCAATCAACCACACTTCAGACTCATTCCCATTCCTCTTCCCATCTCTTCATCCAAGCAGTAGTATGTTGTTTCACAGGCACAAGCCCATGTTTTGTTTTGTTTTCTCCCCTCTTTGTTTTTAATTGCTACCGTGGAGGTCAATTAATTTCACTCCCCCCTCTCTCTATCTGCAGCCCACACAGCTGCGGCGCTGTGTGTTTGGTAGCCCATCTCCTTCCAAGCCCTAATGCCACATCACTTCAAATGGATTAATCGAGCCACTTTGTTGTTTAATCTCGCCTCGGCAGGACTAGTGGGTGGGTGGGTTAGGGTGTGGGTTGTGTGTGGGAGGGGTGTGATCAGAGATGCACAGGCTTGTCTGTCTTTGTCGTGGACGGACAGGCTGACGGACTGACGAATTGATGCAGAGGGATGGCGGGACAGAAGGACCAAATGATAGGCAGAGAGAGGGATTGAGGAAGACGAGCAGCCGGACACATTGTTGGCATATGACTGACAGACACAGAAAGAAAAATATTGTCACCTAAAGACATGTTTTAATACAGACACGAAGATGTCTTTATGTGGAGGCATAAGCCTGCTCAGTCCTTTTTTTCGGCATTGTTGCTGTAAACTGCGTCCGACATATTGTTGGATCTATATGAGTCTGTATACTGGACACATCCAGCTTTGTTTTATATTTTGTGGCAGGTCAATAGCTTATGATGAATTAATAAATAATAACCGTTTAGTGTTCTTGCACAATACACAAAATGACATGTGGAAGCACACAATTCACACAGGCCTGAGGATACACGCACCAACATTCACAGGCCTATACACGAGCATGTGCACATGATACCAAACTATCACCTCTCCAGACACACACGCACACACACACACACGCACACACAATTAAAGATCCCGTTTGATGTTTTGATGCTTTCATGTTCCGATGACAATTTCTTTGAGAAGGAGGGAGGCAACGTGGTTCGAACCTCCCGGCTACGAGCGCGCAGACACGCTGCCACCCTATACCATCGCACTCACACATGTACACAGACAGCCTCCCAGCTACCGGCAGCGCTTTTCTCTTCTGACCTGCTGAGTCAGCCCGAGCCCCTTAAGACTTCTTGCCTCTCTGTTACCAGATATCAGAGAGAGAAAGAGTGGAGACGGGGAGAATATGATGGGAGAGAGAGAGAGAGAGGGTGCAGAAGAAAAGATACCGTCTGGGGCCAATCCACAGACCTTTGTAGTCCCACCAGTAAGAAATCACTTGGCTGGCAAGGAGAAGAATGGGGGCCACTGACCTGACATCGGATTCATTGTGTGTTATAAAGCCATTCCTTGACATTTTGAATTTGTCCAGTTAGTTTTGCTTTTCACTTGTCAAGTTGTGTAGGGGAGAATAACTATCTTGATATTTTTGTCGACAGGAATTTAAAGGGGAACTTCAACGATTTAATATGTCAAAGTGTGTTTATAGGTCTTGTGGAGTACCGCTGCGTATGTGAGAATGTTGAACGAAGGCTTTTGTGGCTTCAGAGGGAGCTGTGTGAAGTCTGATAAATGGCCTCAAGTGATGTCACTTGAGTCGGCGTGAAGTTTAAGAAAAATTAATCTTGGGTTGACGTGTTAGAAAGAAGTCCACTCACTTAGTGGTGGAGTTGCATTGTGGGTAATGTAGACTTCAGGTTTGGCAAAGAACTAGAATGCATGGAATATAAATGATGCTATCTCTACTTCTGCCGCATCAATTTTGATCATTCTTTTAAACTGTCCATCGTGAGTCCGATAATGTTATGGTACTCTTTAAAAGCATCACTAATGTAAATGATGGGCACCGCTATAAGCCCCAGCTAATGTATTAATCAATCTTCAAACAATATGTGGAGTTTTTTTCTATTATATTTTAACTTGTTAGACTCTGTGTTTGTGCTAAAGCAAAGTAAAAAAAATGTAGTTCACTTCCAAGTTTATCCAGTACAAGCTCATTTTGTGTCCGCTTACATGTTGTATAGCACAAACACAGGTAGTCTTGTAATAATATAGCTGCATGTTTGAAACTCGGGACTGTTCGTTTCCTGAGCAAGAACACTTTCCGGTCAAGAGAAGCTGCCATTTTTCTTCATGGCCAATTACCAATCTGTCCTTTCTTGTTAAATAAATTAAATGAAATCAAATAAAAGCTTAGCTAAGTTGTCTTTGTATGATGAGCATACTATTCAAATTGAGGTCAGAAACTGTTTAAAGGAGTGAACTCAGAGGATTGAAAAGGAGCCAACAGAACATATTTTTTTGTGTGTGTGTGTGTGTGTGTGTGTGTGTGTGTGTGTGTGTGTGTGTGTGTGTGTGGAGGCTAGACAAAGGAACGCAGACAGATTGTGGTTTCCTCTGCTGTAAAAGCAAGGCTTTGGGTGAAGCTGTGAATAAACGTTTTTCAGTTGGCCCTAAATGGAAAGTTCCTTTACTGATAAGGCGAGGTAGAGGGCTGAGGAAGAAGGCAGGTGAGAGACAGACTTGTTGGAGGGGCCACTGCGGGTTTCCACCAAGGTGACAGTTGAGTAATATCGGTGTTGCTCTTACAAGAAACAACACCACCAACATCCAAAATCAGGTCAGAAAGGCATTTCAAGATACAGAAAAATGTGGAAAACAATACAGATTTTGCATTTGTTTGTTGCTTTTTGCTGTACTGTACATAATTTACTTGCTAATAAACCAAATTACGGTTTTCTATAATATGCACAAGTAGCCTATGCATCATAAAGGAATAAAAAAGTTATGTGTTTGTACTGAAAGGGCTGTGTGCCTGCCATGGTGTGCGTTTTTCTTATGTCAACTTGTGTGGTATATCCAGTACCGGAAAATATAGCTTAGTAACATAAAAATAACTATAAGAAAAATAAGGAAATAAGAAAAGAAGAAAAAAATTAATCAGTCAAGAAATATAATTGAAAAAGAAAGTACAGTTTAATTTCCTGTGCTCATGGATTACCCTTTATGACACAGACACCAGTGCTTAAATTACCAAATAGCCCCCCATAAAGCACCGTAACTTTCTAATCTGTTTATAATTAGCATTTCAATGATCCTACACATTAACGTCCGACCTTCAAGAACTCTGACCCGGCTCTAATTAGTGCTAATATCCGATCATTGCCATATATGAAACTAGCCATGACCAAACAAATGGACCTCAGGTACAGCTAATTTCTAGAGCAATTATCTTTTCATGTTGAGAGATTTAGCTGATTATCTGCGCAATTTCACACACTTTTTTTCGCTGTGTGATTCTAAATGACATTACATTATAAAAAAAATAAAAAAATGTTTTAATCACTTTGCAAAGCCCGGCCCTGTGCATAAGCTGTTCACATGCTATTTCTCTCAATGTTTGGTCATGTGGAAATGCGCTAAATGCCCGTCAACTCAACTGCACATAAGTATGTGATGCCCCAGTGTTAAACCGCAGAGAGCACATTGAATACATTGAAGCAGCAAAACCATTTCATTGGTCTTTTCAAACATTTATTTAGGAAAAGAGTGGCGGGGAATCCTGGCAAAAAAAATGTGATAACTCTTAAAGATTGCAACCATTAAATACAAATAATTTCTTTATTTCTTTCTGAGAAACCTTTGTTTGATCATAACTTTCTGACATGTTTTATGAATTTCCATAGCCATTTGAAACATTTAAAACTAATTAAAATGTTGTACTGAACTGCACTGTGCCAGGACTGTAGGGTAGTTTATATGTAAGCATGAAAGGTGGCCACACTATATAATTCAACTCGATGTACATCAAGTCATTATAGACATCCTGTGGGCAGAGGACTGAAAGCAATGATTATAAGGTAAGTCAGTGAGAAAATTACTACAGCATATAGGAAGCTGCCTGTGTGGTCCAAAGACACTGATTCAAATGTCGCCATTAGGGCCGGTGACAAAAAGCACAATGACAGTTTGCACACTGGGTATAAACAGTGATTAGACGGAGGTGTACGTGTCCTTTCCACTTCAATCAAACCAGTGGACTGGGGGAAATGGGAATTGTTGTAGGCTTGTATAACGTAAAAGAGAAAAATGTTTATATCATTGACAAAAATAGTTTCCATATCACACTGAAGTATTCCCATTCCGCTTCACCCTCTGCTGTGTGCTTCTTCATGTTAACAGATATGCATGACGGCGGCAGTGTGATTTCCCCTCTAGAAACACCGCCTTTAAGTCACTGATTTTCAATAATGAGAACACTAATTGTAATGCTTTGAATCACTAATGCTTTTGATTGCTAATCTTATCAATCCTGCACAACACAGGGTTGATCAAATGAACACATTTCCTGTGGTGGGTCTTGGGAGAAAAAAAAAAAAAGTTGCCGGATAAAAAAAAAAAAAAAAAAAAAAAGAAGCAGTTCAGGGAAATGTGAAAGTTAAGAGGGAAATGAAAGGGAGAGAGAAATCAGTAATTTAAGGAAATAAAAGCAACAAAAGAGGTTCTGAATTCTAATTAGGAGGTTGCTGGGTTTCTAAGATGCAATGACATGATCCTTCAGCTCATCTTACTTGTGTGCTAGCTGAAAATAATACTTAATTCCAAATTAAGAACATTTATAGAATTATCCATTATCCATTTCTATAAATTACCAGAATATTAAACGTGAAAACAAGTGAGAGGATTTTATTTATTTGTTTGAGAGAAGAAATTTAAATAAAAAAAATAAATAAAAATGCAGTCACGTCCATCCCAATAAAACCTTTCACTTAGCTGTTTAAATAGGTTTATATACGCTATATGAAGCCTGGAGTGAGCAAGAGCGAGGCAGGGGGGTGTTTGGGGGGGGGGTATCCACCTCACTAAGAGATCATTTAAAAAATGCATCCTCATAAATTGTCATCCCATCCTCCACTCGTCCAAATGTGTATTTTTCTAATGCATGAGAGGCCATATTCAAATGAAGGAGGGGAAGACCTTTCACACCATGCCGGGCTATAATGGGGGAAAGCTTAGCATAACTTCCGTCTGATTTCCAATGCAAATATTAGCAGTCAAGTTCAGTGTGTGGTTGCAGATTATAGTTTATCCCTCTCACACACCACAGAGTTCTTTTACGCTCTGGAAACATTTTTGCTTATCAGTGCAATGCAATGATCAACTCTCCTCACATCCTCATAGTCCCTCGGAGACTTCAAGTGGGACAGAGGGAGAGAGAGAGAGAAAAAGAGGCGATGATAGGGGGGTTAACGGCAGAATGAGAGAGGGAGATGAAGAGGGAGAAAGAGAATAATCAACATTCAAATGTAGTCAGATCCAACCCAAACTTCAGCCACCACCCATGATTATTATTTTTTTTTCTCTTCTTGTCTGAATCCTTAGTGCTTAAATCCTTAAATTAAACATCTTAATTGCTGTAAGCCTTACTATCAAATAGGGAATTACAAAGACCTCAGAGGAGTCTAGCCTCCCCCCTTTCCCCAAACTCCCCTCTCCCTAATAACATATCCCATATTATTGTTTATGTAATTACACTGTGTGAGATGCTGCAGCTACAGCCCTGCTATCTCCCCCTGCTCTTCGTGTGTGTGTAATAGTATAAAGGCAGCATGACTGATGAGTCGTCGCATCAAACAATAGATGGAGAACAGCACAGATAATTCTATTAGCCTATAAAGTTTTCTCATCGGGTTGTCCTGGGATAGACACGAAACATTTTCATTCATGCATATATTGTTTCTCCCTTGTACTCAAAGAGCGATCCATCCATCTCTGGGACAACAAACAGTATTTTTTTTTGCACATTTTTAGTAGAAGGTTATCGCCTCAATACGTTATGTTAATACAAAATATGTATAGCACTGCACAACGTATGTTCTTTCACGCAAGATATAAATATGTGGTGCTCATAAAAGACAACAACATACCCACACCAACGGTTAAGGCTACTTTTGGAGCAATGTGACAATGTATATACCACAGTAGCTTTATCTCGAAATGAAGTACTGTATTCACTTCCTAATCATCAGTGTGCCTTGATGCGTGAGGTCAACCACGTCCTCAGTAGCACACGTACCTCCCCACCTGCTTGGATGCAGTTGAACCTGTATAACCTGTTCATTACAAACAAGGGTTGCAACTGTCACCTATTTACACTATCTCTTAATGCGACAATTAGTTTTGCAAATTAATCAATTGCTCATTAGGTCAATGAAATGTCAAAAATATTGTGAAAAATGACCAGTACATGTTCCCAAGGCCATTACTATTGCAGAAAATGGTGAGAAACAGCAAATGTTCAAATTGAAATTCAATTCATGTCAATTTTTGGGCAAGATTAATCAATCATTAGCATAGTTGATGATTCATTTCATGGCAAACTACTAATCTATTATTAGCGTCATTTATTCAGGTATATTACAAACAAAAAGGAGCAATGGAACATGGGTTCACAATTGTCCGCGCTTGACTTATGCGCACCCATGATGACTTTTAATCAACTATAATTACCAGTAAGTACATTTATGGTGTTTTGCCGTGTTATTGACGCATTTTCCAGAAAAATTGCTTTGTTTGTTTTTTCCCAACAAAGACAAGTCAGCATTGTTTTCACCTGAAAACCAGCCATGTGCATAATGTACCTAACCGCTGTGCCTTTAAAGAATAAGTAGCAATACTTCAGTAAATAATGGAGGAAAAAGAGGGTGTTTATTTGTTTTGGTGGAATCCTCTATTTTACTCCAGCATTTACATACAAGGCTGCAGCACTTTTGTTAGACTGTGTCACACTAAACACCAGAGGGGTGGGTAAACACACGAGAGCCGTGTGGCAGCAGAGCCAATTAGAAGTTGCTTAAGGTTAGGCTAAGGCCCGAGGGAGCAGAGGAAACAATAAATAATTTGGAGGGTAAAAAGCAAAGTGTTGCCCAGTACAAAATGCATTGTGTTCTTTAAAGTCTTGACAATTTATTTTCCCAATGAATTATACATGTGAGACTCTGCAGCAAACATGCCTTGCCCAGTGAGGGGGAGATAATCTTCAATCTTTGTAAGTACTTCAACAATGGTGTGTATGACAAACACTGGAAAAGATTTGGTGCTGGATGGAGACGTGAAGTGCTCCCTGTATTGTAACATCGCCCAGCAGCTTTCAAAAACAACAATCCAACTGCAAGCCAATGTTTACCGATTGTTTCCTGTAATGGGGAAAAATACTGCATTACAGCAGCTCGTGGTAACGGTTCGTTTTTACTCATAAGCGCAAAAGAACAGCGTATCAAATCCATTCGAACAAATTAATGTGTAGTTCAGGTTTTAAATTTTTGATTAATTTGGGAAAGAGCCAAACATTTTAAGACAATCGCTGCATGTTGTCTGAGTTTACACAAACACTGGTATAAGTTGTCTAGCTGGGAGGAGTAATCAGTTTCCTGACTGTAAGCTGTGGCAATTGTGAATACAGGCGGAGTGAGTGAACCTGAAGAGCGGCTTTTGTATTTAAAGTTTTCAGCTGTGAGATTAAAAATTTCCAGTTGGATATATCACTGGGAACCTTTCCTCAGAAGCATACATATCCTTTTCAAACCAAATCCAGTCACGCAGAGCCATTTGCAGCATTCTACTTTTCCCTATTCTTGTTTTCCAAAACATTAGTCTTGCAAACTCTAATGCATGCAAATGCAATGACTCAAGCAGGCTGCCTCTCTCCCTCCTTCTCTCCCTCTCTCCTTCTCTCTCTCTCTCTTTCTCTCTCTCTCTCTCTCTCTCGTTTCACTTCTTTCCCTAGCACTTCCTCTCTCTGTGTTTAGAAGGCGGTGAGTAAATCATATGGTCAGGCTTGTGTAAAGCCAGAAAATAATGGGATCATATTCCCCTCTCTTCCGCCTATCAAAGTTTCATACAAAAGCAAAAAGCTTCTACTTTCAATACCCAGGAATTTCTAAAGACTCTGACAAATCAACATCCCTTGACAACTACATAATGTATGGCTTTTAGTATCTAGCCTGTGAAGCACCATCACAGCCTATGATAGCTACATTGACTTACCTACACACACTGCCAACGACATTGGAAAGAAGGCGAAGGATTGGAGTTTAGTTTAAAGTGTATGAAAAGTACTTGAAAACACAAGTTAAGCAAAGGACATCTGCTTTGCAAGCTTTGATGGACTCGGTAGATTTTTCAACCAAAGATTTATTATTTTATATATTTCTTTTTGGTTTACAAAGTAATGAGTGTCGAAAAACAGCCTCATGAAAATTCAGAATTGTGTCATTTGCAAATCGGAAAACATCAGAGCTTACGCTTTTGATGTGGCACAAGTATTGTTGGTGTCTCGTAAAAAACTGTTGTGGCTTCAAAATGTTTACAATTCTGTCTTGATATCTCTATCTAAAATACTACCGCTTGGCTTTCCCATAAGCAGTCAAATTCTGCGGAGATGCTTCCCTGCTGACTGATAAATAGCCAGACAGTCTCCACATCCAGCTTCACCAGAAAAAGGCAACTCCTTCCAAAACCAACTTGTCTTCTCTCTCTCATTTTTTTTTTTTTTTTGTCTGAAGTGTGTTTTCAAGGACATCTGGAAAGGCGCCCCGTAGAAAATGTTACCGTATCTGTGCATGGTTGCACTCTTCGACAGCTGCGGCGCATATGGCACAGCAGAGAAATCATACGGAAATGCCCGGTGCCATGATTGCGTTGTAAAAATGCCCCCATATACACACACAATGTCAGATCACCCAAAAGAAATGACGGCAGACCGGAATAAAGCACGCACACACACGCACACACACCGATCCACGACCAGACATTAGGTTAGACACCTAATTTAAGTCTCAATATAATTTAGTATATCACACACACGTCAGGGTCTCGCTCTTTACTCATTCACTCTTCCTCTAATCCAACATTTCCTGGGGTCAAAGTGGAAGTGGGTGGAAGCCATTTCAAGCAAGCCCTTTATTGCACGCGCCCTGATGGGGTTGATTAATCCACAGCAACTATGGTTTGTCTTCTACAGCTGAGTGAACAACTTCATTTCAACTGATGAGTTCAAGCTCAGGTCAGGGCGGTCCTCATCTGTGACATTACAGCAGCCACACAATGAGAATTAATTTCTCTCACTCTGAAAACAACTATGTGGTACTGGCTTTTGAGACATATTGCAATTAGAATCAAACAACTCGGAGAGGAGTTATATGCTGAAGTGATATCACGTGTATGTGTGCGCACAGGATTTTTTCAATTTTTTTTTTTTACTTTGTTCATTCTTCATGTGGCTTTGGTAATGTTGGTCAAGTGTAAACAATGATGGCTTTTTTCCAGGCCTTCTCTGCTTTTGACAGATGATTGTTTGGAGTCTGCTCCTCTGTAGTTTCCGGCTCCCAGAAGTGAATGTGCTGAACACAAACAGGTGAAGCAATCTGCAATACTCATTTTCTCCAAAAAAAAAAAAAAAAGTGGCACTGGGGAAAGCAAACTTCAAGCGATGTTTGTCTTTGTTTCTCAGACCATCCATTCTGTAATATGGGTTCCATTTGCATCTAATATTACCACTGCAAAATCAAAGAAAAATGAAAACAATTTTTTGATTTCTGCATGGTTTGCCATCTGTTACCATACATCTGAATTCTACATCTCCAGTCTCTGAGGTATTTGCTCACTTTCTCTCTAATTCACAACCATTTATCTTCTTTTCTTTCTTTTTTTTTCTCTTTCCCCCTTCGCAGTCAATCATAAAAAAAATTAAATAAATATGCCAAACTCTGAGCTGGCCTCTCAAGCATCACCAATGTGCAGAAGGCTTTGTCAAAATATTTAAACATAAGCAATGCCCTTTTACTTTGAAATGATACAGCCTTTGTATGCCAACAGAGGGATGTTAACGCAAGAATACGGTGTGTATTTCGCTGATTTATGGACACAAACATACACACATATAGGGTTATGTAGACTGAAGGCATAGAAAAATGAAGTGACTTTTAAATGGGTGAGCATTAATAAATCAGCAGGGCCTTTCAATAGACTATGTCCTGTTTCCGCTCAGTGCCTTTTCCACCTGTCTGCTGGGGCTTTGACAGAGAGAGTGCTGGCATTATTACAAATAAATATTGGTTTGAATATATGGCCCTGTCATAGCTCTGTATTATGGTTATGGTTTCAGGAATAATTGAATCTGTGCAGATTGTGATCTGGGTGAATTAATGGATTGTTCCAAGGGGCCCCGATGCGAATAGAGGGGGTCCAGGTTCGGCGATGGTGATGTGTGGGAATTCATTTCACTGTTTAGCACGGAAGGGCATATTGTAAAATGGGCGAGAGGTGTCCTGCGATGTATGTCACAGTCAGTTTTATCAAGAGCGTTGTGATGAAACTTCTGCGTCTGTGGGGTTTGAAATAACGCCGTGTGTTATCTTTGCCGTGGAATATTCATTGCTGCAATTATTCAGAACCTGCAAAGCTCCTGTCTGGAGTCATATGTACCGGAGAGAAGACATAGTGTATGAAAAGTTATTCGCAAATGTCTGTACATAAATCAGCATCACATTAGGAAAATCAACACACGGCTACATAAAAAAAAAACCTCACAGTTGATAAGAAATGCTACCTCCAAAGCGGTGGAGAATTCAAGATGTACTGTAAATAAATTCTACGGTTTCACAGCCCTCCAAAGTTTAATCTGCTTTGATAAAGTTTTCCATTCGGCTTTCGGGCCGCACTTCATGCGAGTGTAAAGAAATTGTTAAAGAGACAAGGAAAACAGCCCAGAAGTCTGTCAAGATAGAGACGATAGAGTACATGTCGCCTGTGCTCTATCCACCTGCACTCACATGAAACACAAGTTGGGCAGAGCAAAGACAAAGAGCTTGTCTCCTTCAAGCATGAAGGAAGACAGAGAGAGAATATGTAACCATCCTTAAGTAATTTTGTTTACTGGCCCTAGCTCCCGAGCACTAGGGGTAAAGTCTCTGGGCACTCACCCATCTATTGAACAAAACTCAGCAAATTGGTACCTCAGGTTTATTTCTCTTTGAGCTCTCTCACCTGGGAGTCGGGGGAAGAATTGCCTTGTAGGCCTGAACTGCAAACAGCTTTCTCTCTGATCTGCTCTCTTCGCCCTCACACTATTTGAACTGTCTTTTCCCCTGGCATTCTGGGAACCGTTTGCTCTCTTTCTCTGTGTTGAGAAAGAAAAAGGCTGTGTTCTTCATACATTTTTTAAAGTCTGGTGTAAGTTCCCTCATGCAAACACATACAGTCACAGACACAGATGCACTTTTCTCCCCTGCACGCGGTGACGCTTTCAGACCAGTTCTGTCAGTACCTGGACCTCAAGTTTTCCTAAAGCAAGCGGTCCACCAACTCGCCCCAATTTGTTAACATGTCTGGACGACATGAGCGCATTAGTGTCGGTTCTCCGTAAATTCAGTGTTAAGAAATGCCAAGTACGTGTACAACACGGTGCTTTGATGAAGCTGTCAGCGATCAATAATTCATCACAACTTTGCTTGGCTATACAGGCATCTCAATAAGTTTCTAAGCAAAACAGAAAAGAATCAAATGAAAGCAGAAAGATCAGAAAAAAAGAAACGCACACACACCGTGTTTATATTTAATGGCTTTTTGCTTTTGGAAATGCCACAACGCACTTGGTCAGCATGTTTAGACAGGACCAGAGGAAGGAAGGAGGATGGAAGACCGGAGAGGGAGGGGGCAGAGCGAAAAACAACTTTGTACAAGCACCTCTGGTTTGTTCTCATTTTGTTATTTAGCTCCATAAAGAAAGAAAAAAAAAAAAAGTGCTTTGGCCACCATCTTGTGGTATTTCCTGCTAATCCCCACAACCTCCTGCTCAGCGGTGGTGCTGGTGCTCTGTTTGTGTGTGTTTGCATGTACATATGTGCACGTACGCGTGTGTTGGAGCTCTAGTTTCTTGTGTGTGTGGCCAAAATCTAAATCCATGCCAGGACAGCAATCCGGTCTGAAAACACAGCTCCTAATCCTTTAACCTTCAGACACAAGAGGAGAGGGAAAAACAGCTGAAGGGCCCCGAGTGGCGAAGCAGAGGGAGAGAGACAGACACCCAACTAAGACCCCACCAGACCAGACCAGGAGGCCACTGATATTCATTCACCCCCCCCCCTTTTCCTCAAGGCAGGAAAATGGATTTCTATTTCTGGTAGCTTGATATCGCTGATCATGGTTCATAGCCCCCTTTCAGGGCCTGGAGTTAACATCGCGGGCTGATGTCAGGATGCGAACACTGATCAGAGCCAGGGAGATGGGTCCTGATGGCCTTCCAATCTGCCAAAGCTGTGATGGCTGCTTTGCTGATACCATCACAGTAAATTCTATCCCTGTCACTCTCTGTTTCTATCCAGAAGCACTCAGAGTATGTGTTGGCACATCTTAGTGTGTGCGTTTTGTGCGTACGTGCCCTTTTTTTCCAGCTGTCCGTGACTGACAAGTTATCTGATGGCATTGTGCTCTCTGTTATGTACTGTAGCTTAACCTCAATGATGCCTTTTCCATGAAAACTCGAGGAGCTGGAATAATATGTGTGATGACTCGCAACAATCGGAGGAATATACTGTTATAATGTGCAGTGTGCAGGGTTAGCTGTGGTAATGATTTTGAAGATTCTTTTTTTTTTTTTGCAAAAGTCCCATACATTTTACTGGCTGAAACAACGACTGGCACAACACATCTTTTTATTTTTTTGATTTGCCATGTTCTAATCCACCAGATTAGACTTTATCTAATTATGACTTTATCGTCATAAAAGTGTAATCATTGATAACTAGACTTGAGTTCTCATCTCAATTTACATCTGTGCATAGTGATGTAAACATGTGTAATATTTCAGCCATAGAGTATCACACATCGACCCCTCTACATCTCCAGTTGCAATTCTCCATTGTTTTTCATGCCATCAGAACTCCCAACCTTCACATCCTTTGGTTGTATTGATATTTATGCTAAGTGATAATTCCTGACAATAAATAAATAAATAAAATGTTCCTCCTACTCTTCTGTGTCTGTATAGCCCCCAGCATATTCCTGGGGCCTCAGTCTAGGAAGGGAACTATATAAAAAAGAAAAGATCTGAAGAGACTTAGCCAGGGGCACTGCTGGATAAACACACACTCACACAGGGGCACGCACACACACACACTGATGCATTACACATGCACTAAGAGACATGCACATGTACTGCACACGCATAGCAATAGTCCTGCACACCATTCCGGTCTCCCCTCCACACACACGCACGTATACACACACACTGGAACGTTAATGGTCAGCAAGCCAACTGTTTTAAGTAATCAGAGGCTCCTATGTTGAGTTTTGATTCTTAAGACGAAAGGCATTGGCTCCTGAAGGCAGGTCGTGTTCATTACACCCTTTTCTCTCAACTTCCGCCAAACTAGTGGATTAACTGACTAGCCAGACTTTTTTTACCATGCTATTCAATTATAAATATAAGATGAGAGGTGAGTGTGTACAGGGTGGGAGTACAACATGAGTGCAGCTGCTGGCTTTTTGATAAAGGTTGCTTGTTTTTACATCTCTTTAAAGTCATTTTTTTTTTCCTCACGGATTCGTATTAAAGCTGCCGAAAAGCAATATGCGTTAAAACATTGAACACATGCATGAGTCTATTGACACCGCTAAGAAGGTCTATGATACTTTGTGATCGACGATACATATATGTCAGTTTATTCTGTTATGAGCGAATCCGATAGTGACAATCGTTTTTGTGTAATACACTGACATTATATGGGACTGTTTTCTGTTGCATGTATATCACATTCCAATCACAGAACTACATCCCTTACCTTAAAGCACAACATACACGTAACTGTAAGCTTGCACACCGGTCCCAGTTGACAAGCATAAACATAGAGACATATTCATGAATATTCCCTTTCTTAAGAAGTGGTGGTACCTTTATGTTCCCTAAAGCAGCAGCGGATAAAAACAGATGATGTGCCATGGAAGAAAAACACACAAAAAATAACTTTTACTTCTTTAGTGATGAATAAAACTGTGGATATCCGGTGGATATCTGGACAAAAAAACAAGTCCTATTATGTACGGTCCAACAAACTATGAGCAAAGAGAGCATTTGTTTTTGGTGAGTTTGTCAATGCAGAGAAAAAAAAAAAAGCTCTCCTTTGACTTAAGGTTATTCTTGTTAGCGTATTTACTCCCTGTTTGTGCAGTATTCACTGTGGACCTTTGGTTTAATTCACCAGAAAAACAGAAAAACATCATGTTCCTTCCCTTGGTCCAGGAGGCTGTCCTATACAGTGCATTACATTTCCAGTGGCAGGCACTTTTCCTCATCCTCCATACCATTAGGGCCATCAATGTTGACAGGATCAATACCTGTGTTTTGGCCCCAGTGCCCCTGCTAGAGATAGCATGTCACTGCTGACAGACAAATATCAGCGCTTGGCCCTGCGATGGAGAGGAAATCATAGTACTGTTCCGTTAAGATCATCCAACATGGTATTGATTTGCCCTGTGCTAATCATACATCAGAGCTGAATAAATG
The DNA here is from genome assembly GCA_943593645.1 of Bovichtus variegatus. Classification (NCBI taxonomy): domain Eukaryota; kingdom Metazoa; phylum Chordata; class Actinopteri; order Perciformes; family Bovichtidae; genus Bovichtus; species Bovichtus variegatus. Next base: position 10,951,427 of record CALSCE010009506.1, on the reverse strand, counting down.
GCTCAGAGGCAAACGTCCCATTGTTCACGATTGGGAGATGTAATAAAAAAGAGAGACATTCCTTTTATTGCTCGTAACTCGGGGCTAGTCACATAATCGCACCTTGATGGGAAAAGGCCTGGTTAGATCGAGGTCCGTCAAAGTGTTGTCGGTACTTTTTAGTGATGATCCCATCGACTGAGGCAGGACCTGATTACAACAGTGTGTGTCGGTGTGTGTGTGTGTATTGCGGTGGTCGTACTATAGCAAAAAACATCTATTGTTTGCTTTTTCTTACAAACTACACCAATGGAAGATCAAAACAACACCAACAGCAAGTCTTAGCTTACAGTATGACGCAAAAAAAAAAAGCAAGGCTGCTCTTCATTTTTGTGGGGTGGTAATGCCTTGCTAATTGAAATAGACTTCATTGATTCAATGGTAAATCCACATCAAAGTGACCCTTTGGTTGTGTTATCTATTCCAAGCTTGAATTAAAAAATGTTAACAAATGTAGCACTTATGGGAAAATCCAACAGTCTTATTGACTTCTGTTAGGGATGATAAAACATACAGGGTTGTGGCTCGGATATAAGAGGATTGTCATCCCACACCCCTTTATTCACTCCAGTCAAGGCATTGCAACAAGGAAAGTCTGCCAGTTGGGTACCAATCACTTCTCATTTGTGATATTGGCAACAAGCAATTCCATTTTGAAGACAGCTATCAAGAATTCTTTCAGAGATAGCCAATGTCAAAACTTCTGATGAGCCTCTGAGGCTCGAACAGCTCCACCAAGATACACTCATTTGACTTCAAACTTACCATTTACTTTTATTTTATTGTTTCATCCACACTGAATCTTAGTAAATAATTCACAATCCTCTGAGCAAAATCAAAATAGGAAAGGACAACAAACGTTTCAAATCCATATTTACTTTCCTGTGAAATCAGTTAAACACTTCAGGCTTTTTCCAAACCATTAGTCCAATAAATCCACCTTACCACTAACCACTTTGAGTGCAGCTGAGTGTGTTGAAAGCTATATGGCATGTTAAAGGTTAGAAATAAATCTGTTGCTATGTGGAGAAGGTGCAATAATTATTTGAGAAGCTGCATTTCTTGATCTCCTGTTTCCTTCCATTTTTCTCTGAGTACTCTGTTATCTGCACTATTCCATCAAAACACTCCACTGATAACAGACTGGAGAACTCAATTGACCTTGACTGAGTGTAGGAGAGTAGACAGACACTTGTAGTACTGAGGTAGAAAGGGCAAAGGAAACCATCATTCTGACTGTCTGTCAGACCATCTGTCTTCTCAAATGTATAATATACAACCCCGATAGGCAGGGCAGCGTCATTTTGTCCGTCCAAAACCGTTACAAATCAGTGGTGAAAAGAGAAGTCAGTTTTGTGATGGGATGTTTAAGGTTTAGTTTGATTTTGGCACACAATCGCCTTGGTTAGGTTTGGAGAAAGATCATAAAATAATTGGTGTTTTGGGTTAAAATAACTACTTCCTTTAGGTTAGGGTGCCGTCGTCGGCATGGTTACAACAATAAACACGCGGTTGAGGTTATTGAACGATTCTGGTCATGTTTTATAAAAAGCACAGTTGACTGTCAGTTGGAAACAGGAAATGAACAGTGGTCGCCTGTGTTAGGGCTGATATTTTGCTGTGGTTTTGGAGCACTCGTTGACTTGTTAACCAATGATGTCATCTTGGGAGGACAATCTCATGAGGTCATATAAGGTGAGACGGTGAAGTGTTTTAGATTGTGTGTTTTGTATATTTATTGATTATGTGGTGTAGTTCTGCGAGCTAAAATAAGTTCTATAGTTTACACGATTTAACTTACATTTTCAATCCTGATTGTGTTTTTGTCTCCATTTTTAAAACACATAATGAAATCCCTCTCGAGTTTAAAAAACACGTATGACAAAATAAGAAAACAAACGAGGAAGCCTTTTTTTTCATTGTTTATGACAACCTGTTAAATCAGCTTAAGTGGTGACTGACTGCTTTTCTAAGCAAACTGAGAGAGATGACCCTGACAGAAGCTGGCGGCTGTCAATACAGTGGAAAAGTGGCAAATGCAAAAAAATCACAAACCTTTAGCCTGCCACATACAATAATGATTCTCCTCTGACAAAAACTGCTGACCGGTAAATTATTCATATTCACGCTATGAATAAATAAAACAAACAGGCGCTGCTCTCAGTCTACAAATCTAGGAAGTATTTGCCCATTTAATCATCAAATTTTAACAGAAGCTGCAACACATTGCATAAGCACTCAGGACTCCTGGGACAGTTGCAAACTTGACCAACTGCCAATAAGTGGTTGTGCCTAATTTTCAAGAGCCATTTGCCTCCTATCTGATTCCTTTGCCTCATATCAAGGCCCACAGTATAAAGCCTGTCTCTCTCCCTTGGTCCCTTGATAGTTAACTTGCCTTTGTTGTGTACAGCACACATGCACATCCATTTCTAATTAGCAACAGACAGCATATATACCACTGCTTCACAAATATTTTAGAATAGCTTAGTGATTTATTTTCTTTCTCTTTTTTTTTTTTTATATTTACCTAGTATAGGTATGTCAATAATGCCAGCGAATTACTGCTAAATGAATTTAACTCCACACATGCCTTGCAGCAGAGCTCCTAATGGTTCTCTTCTTTACATGTAAATGACCTCCTGTCCTGGATCTTTGATTGCAGATCAATGACTGTTTGCTTTATTTCAACATTCGGGCACCGGTGAACCACAACGCCACGGGGGCAAATGTTGAACAGAGAATTTACAGGTTTGCTATCGAGCACTTTGAAACAATAAAGCTGCTAGTGAGCTATTAAACAAACGAGAGAATAAAGTGGCTGCTGTGGACCGAGATTAACACGATAGATACAACGTGGAAGGGTGTAATTATTCTTTACTGACACAAACGTTTAGCCCCCAGAGCGGAACAGTGTTTACCACAAATACCGCCACCACGCTTGACCTAATCATGGGCTGAGATTTACCTGACTGCATTTGAAATGTGTTACAGCTGATCCGTGTGTTGGAGCTGATGGTTTCTAGCAATCAGCACATTTTGTATCCTCACTTAGTGCTGCATTTGATCTCCCAAATAACTGCCAGACAATGGTATGTGCCCATTTTTTGTTTGAAACTTTTCACCTCCGGTTAAACCATTTTTAATAACCTTTACAATGGCATGAAACGGGATATGTGTATCCATACTGCCTGATTTTTGGTTGATCTGTTGGATATCGCTCTGTCGGCGTTGTTGTTGTTGTTGTTGTTTTTTCACATTACAAACAGGAGCTTTTAAATGATCACATAATCCTTTTCACAACGTCAGTGTTTCCTTGCGTCTGCTGAGTGTTTCTTCCACACAACATACAGCAGCTTGTAAATATATATTTTTTTTAGCAGCTTCTCATCAATACATGACGTACGATGGTAGAAACTACTCCACATTTAATCAACCGGCATTCACATACAATGCTAAGTTAACTGTATGCTTTATTTTGGCACCAAAGTAAAGAATGTCATTTCTAGGGTTGCAAAAGTACAATCAAATTAGTACAAATATTATTGAACAAATTCAAAAGCAACAAATATTAATGCAAAAGTTGTAAGATAATTGTGTAGAATGCATTGTTTGTACACCATCACTCTGTATCTGTTTATCTTTCTGTATGATTCTTAAAGTACTGAGAGCTAAAACCACCAACATGAAACTATCCGTGTGTGTGTGAACATACTTGACCACACTGGCTTCTAATTTTGATTTCCAAAAGCAATTGTTTGGACTTTTCAATACATACAGTATCTGGTGAATTGCAGTTTCAGAAACTATAAGTATATTGTTCTGCTTTAGTTAGAAAAATAATCGCGGGAATCACAAAGCACGTAATCATACATAATGCAAGATAGACGTGTATAATTGCATGGTGAGGGACTCCAACAAGCGTATATACATCAACATGCATCCAGACCAGCAGGGACAATAGAGGACAGACTTAGCCATTACTGCCAACTCCTGACTGTAGAAATATGGCAATCTCTATATTGTCCTGCCAATGTATGAAAGCCATGAGCTGCATTCCAGGTCTTGATTATGTGTGTGATTTGTGTATGTATTGGTTGTGTGTGCGCGCTTCCATCAATCCGCCTGACCATTGATGTGCATGCACATGAGTGTACGTTGCACATATTGCGTGGCTGCCATATGTGTGCGCACGCACTGATGTGTGTGTGTAGGTGAGTGTGCACATGTGTATGCACCCCTGTGTGTGCGTGTGCATGTGTGTGCACTCGTTGGCATGTCAGCTGATGTCCCCAGTAATCCAGCAGTGGGCCTGTTGTGGATTAGTAGCAGGCTCCAGGGGATGGGAATCCCATTCCCGTTTACAGCTCTCCCTGGCAGGAAGAAAGGCAAGGATGCCTTCTCTCTATTGCCTTCACACCGGTTGGAGCCTGAAGGTGTGTGTGTGTGTGCGTGTCTGTGTCTGTCTGTGTGTGTGTGTGTGTGTGTGTGTGTCTGTGTGTGTGTGTGTGTGTGCGTGTGTTGTGTGTGTGTGTGTGTGTGTGCTGATGAGCGTATATTATATGTATGATGTCTAACATTAAGTTCAGCTTTCTCCTTCACTCCCATTCTGATATTGGTGTAATGCACTGTTTTGAAAAAAAAATTCATTGGATTCCCTGGTTATTTGGATGTCCTGGTTAATTGCTAATACACCTTGTGTATTGGATCATTTATGGCCATTTTAAACAGAGGGCATAAGTGTTTTTATGTGGTATAGCTTATGTGCATTTATTGTCAATATAAAAGTACTGTTACTCAATGACATATATGTGTTCCCCTAATTAACAAAAAGCAGAATATTTCTAAAAACTAATGATTTCTTATTATTATTTGCTATTAGTTGCAGTGCATGGTTGAGGGAGTCACCTTCAGTCTTTTTTTCTCTTCATTCTTTCCCTTTTTTCTCATGAAAATATATCAGTTTCCTCTTGTGAAAATGCATGCTCTTTCAATGGGGGAGGGAAAAAAATGCTGTATCAGTTTGGCCTTGTCTCAGAGATACCTTTTGTAGGAACCTATTGTAGATGTGTGGTGGCATTTCTATCACATCCAGTGAAGACACGCACACACACACACGGGCCATTACCTGGCAACAACATGAAATTTCATCACGATAGGATTTGTTTTGAAGTCACTCGAACACCATCCAACACAAGAGCTGACCTCTTGAACCCTGAGATACAACCTTACCTTCTCCCCAGTGACAATTTAAATGCCACCTTTCTTCCACCCGGAGAGAAAGAGAAAAACATTTTTTTTTTTTTTTTTTTGTGGCTGGGACTTGCAACTCGATAGCACAACAAAAGAGCTGTGGTGGCAAGTCCCCACGCAGACATTATATGTCAGCATCACAGTCATACTGTTAGCTTGTCCCAACTGTACAAAGCCGTCCTCATTCAGGGCACCTAACCAAGGTCAGCCTGGATTAGCCGCTAGTAACCCTATCAGGTCCAGCACAATGATTACAAAGCCCAGTGACACTGGCTGTCAGCAGACTCTTTCTAGGCAACCCTATCTGTCCGACCCTTGGCTACAGAGCCACCGGAGAGGGTTAGTCCATTTCAAATTGTCCCCCCTTTGTGTCTCCCTTTATTTCCCCCCTTTGATTTTCGGTGACTCGTTTGGTTCATCAATCAGCCTGTCTGGATGTGTGTGTGTTTGAAACCCATGCTGCACATAATTCCTATAATTTGTGGATTTTTTTCTTCTGCTTCCCCTTCCACATAGCCCATTCTTTGTGCTTGTTACTTCTGAAGCCAACAGCCATTCCACCTAAATCCCCCACCCTCCACCCCGCAGATGAATGAGCCCTGTAGCTTTATGCTATACACCAAATGATTTGTTCTCCAATGAATATTTGTAGAATTATAATCAAAGATGTAAGCCGAACAGTCCTGGTGTCATCATAGTTGAACTCACTGTTACACTTTGTCATACACAGTGAGATAGTAGTTTCTTAACAGATGTGATATTTATAGTTTGCACGACAGCACTCGTGAGAGCTTCCCAACCATGAGTTAGGAAGCAGGAACATCGTTCTCCTTGTCTTACCAATTCAGACATCATGTCAGAGTAAAGCAAAAATAAAGACTTGTGTTTCACTACAAGTGCCGTTCTTGTTTCCCTTCTTTTTTCAAGGGGAATTACACTTCAAGCCCATCGCTTTACTGCTTCACTTTCCTCCCCGCGAACTGTTTTCCCAACATCCATGTCAGTTAGCAGCATGTTAAACAAATCAAACCTAAAGACAGCGCCTGCCTTGTGATTTTGGTATTAAAAAAACAACTATGATAAACAAGTAGAAGAACAACAGCAACAACAGTGCTAGCAGCGAAACGTATTCGAGGCAACCGATGTTCTCCACTCCAGCACATCAGAGGCGTCGCTGCATCCGTCGCCCTAAAGGTACCCGTTTACAAAGTGATAGGGCTTAGGGTTTTTAACTCGGGGCGAGAAGCTGATTTGAAACCCCCTCTGCTGCCAAGCACATGGACGGCTGCTGATTAGAAGAGGGTTGGCAGCAGTGGGCAGATGCCAGGCGGGGAGAGAGATGACGGCCTGTCGCCAGTCTGCCACCCAACCCTTTGCCTCCCCCAGCTGCCCCCTCCGCTACTGACCCCTCCCCCGTTGTACAAGAAAAAAAAGACCAAAGAAATTTCCGCGACAAACCCGAAATGGAGGAGGGGATAAATTGTAGAAGTGCTTTGTATCAAAATGCAGCTAATGTGACATTGTTGCGATGACGGCTACGCAAAGACATGCACTGCAACGTCATTTTTCAACCCATCCCAAGAGTTTTGGGGAGTTGTTTTGATCATATGAAGCCGACGATAATTATGCCTATCTAACTAAGTTGCACAATGAAAGATCACAATGCAGTTTTTCTCTTTCCTTTTTCAGGCCCACGCACAAAGAAAAGCACACAAACACACTTGCACTCTACTTTGTGCAAGTTTGAGGTACTGAACATTCCTTCAACAGCCCACAGAGGATGAAACATTTTAAGCTTTTTGGGTGTCTCAAAATTCCAGAGAGGACATGTGGTTGGAGCATAATACACACAGTTCTCAATTGATTGACTCTACATTTCGAGTTTGTCCAGTAAAGATGAGTACAACACCATTAGGATGAGTTCAATGCTACAAGAAAACAGACCAGAAGACAGAAAGTGCTTTCCAAGTTGGAAAAACTCCAGGCATTGTTTTTAATAGTGACAAAGACATGGAGGCGAAGGTCACTGTGAACAATAGCCAGGCTCAGTTTTAATCATACTGCTATATTCCCTGACCGTATTGATTTTTTAGACCAGTTCAATATGACTACATAACTAGTCCATTTCTCTGCAACACTGCCACACTGCACCTACAGCCATGCATAGTTGGAGTGATAGACAGACACACATATGCATTTACACATTTACCCAGCTCCACCCCACATAGTGAACACATAAAGCCCCATGCAAGTCATAGAAGTTGATAAAATGCAAAAGGTCCACAACAGCTGCACTGCAGAGGTTCAAAAGCGTATGGAAAAATCAGGAATCAATATTTATTTAGTCACATGTGTAATAAACAAAGGGCATGACATCAAAGGTATATCCTTTAGCTATTCAATTCAACTTTGGGCAATTTACTCTCGCAAAAAGGGTTAGCAGTTAGCAATCATCAGCCAGTGCAATACAAGCAACTCTGCCAGTTCGACATTATTCAGTGGTAAATTCTGTTGGGAGAGAATAGATGAGAAATCAATAGCTGTTTCCTTCATTCATGAAGGATAACATTTCTCATAAAACGACTGATATGGAGTTATCTGGAGTGAGCAGAGGTAGAAAAACGGCCTTAATCCCTTATGCAGTCATATGTATTTATGATAAACATCAATATGTTACAAGTGTGTTTGTTTGTTTTCTTTTTAGCAAATATTAAAAGCTAATTAATTTGAAGAAAACACAATGTGGGGCCGAAAGTGTACTCGCAAATTAAGCACGAAAGTAATGGTGAAACGTGTGATTTTTTTTTTATGTTTCACATTTATTAACCTATAAGTAAAAATGCCATTGCTCACAGACATTCTAGCTCTTTTGAATATTAGGTCAATAAAACTAACCCAAACATTATATGCTGTTGGTGACGTAGGTGTTTCCTCTTCTTTCTTTTTTTTTTTGTCCATTTTTAACACTCATTACCACTCACCTCAACATCATCAGCAACAACGTTAATACCATATTCAAACAGTGTTGAAAGTCATCACAGCTAATTTCTATTAGTCTAAACTGGCGGCTTCTTCCCTGTCTGTCTGCCTCTCTGACTGTCTGACCTGATGCTTTTCTGTCTTGCTTCATCCGCCTGCCTCACTGTCTCTATACTCTCTATGCTGTCTTTACCTGTCTGTCTCTCAGTTTGCCTTGTCTTTCTGCCTGTCTGTTTGTCAATCTCTTCTCTCTCCCATCTCCTATATCTCCATCAGGCTGGGACTAAAATATCTTAGGAGCCCCAGCCTGTCTGAAACTGAGACCTGGAATGCACTACTGCAGAGTTTAACCCACACACGCACACACACACACACACACACACAGTTATACACCTTAACAGGCCGACAGGTGCACTTTCACAATATGCATATGTGCACACAGACATTTACATATGCACCCCCCATTATATACACTTACACACAGATAAGTAAAAAAAAAGCCATGCATATACACACACATGCACACGTGCACCACGCACGCACGCGCACACACACACACACACACTCACAGAGATGGTACAGTACTGATGGTTAGCCTATGGTCTGTGTGTAGAGGAGACAGTGCCCCCTGGTGTGGGCCAAACAGTACTCCCAGTCAGCCACATTTTGACCCACTCTGTATAAAGAGTACTCATTTACTGTTCTGGGATTAATTAGTCCTTCCGGAAACAGAAACCACTGAATCTTCCTAAAAAAATAAAAAAAGCCATTTCCCAAATAGCAGACGGACTATCACAAATAATAGAGGATGCCATATATGATCAGTGTCTCCTAAAAAAGATATGCAAACTTAGGCAGGCTGAAAACTATGCAGAATGTTGACACTTCTGTAAACAATGAGTCATGGAGCTCTGCATATTGAAGGCTAACTGACACTAATAATGTATGTTTTTCATCCATGTGACGATGGTGTCCACTAACTGATCCTGAATATGGTTAAACCAACATTACAGCTTCTAATGCAACGTGTTAACTGTAGGCACTGCTTCAAACATTGAAAATGCATTTGCTCTTGTATATATATATATATATATATATATATTCATTGCTTTAAAAAAAAAAAAAAAAAAACTTAATTTCCTTTCATGTCAATCTCTCAGCAGCCAGCCTGTTTTTACAATCATACCATAGCCATGTACTATGACTGATGTGATTGTTTAATAGGCCTATGTGTTTGACACATACTTTAATGAAAATATATTAGATGTAACGGTATATAGTATGTTTTTATTTTTTTTTGCTTTTTATACAGTTACAGTTAGTTTTGTTTAGTATGATATGTCAGTGATGGATGAATTCACAAACATAAATACAGCAGTAAAAGCATTATCAACGTACTTTTTTCTATATGGTTTATTTTATTTAGCAGTGCTTAGAATGTTGTTTATAAAACCAATACTGCATTTCCTGACATGGTTTGATAACACTGTTCTTAATGCATACACTCGTATATTATGTTGTGATAATATTCTGCTATTAAGGGCCATGTACTAGTCATAACACTGTCATGTCTCCTTTCAAAGTAGTCTACATCGAGAAATGGATGGCTGTAATTAGGTTAGGATTTAAAAATAGGACATTATGGGATATGGTGTATCAATTAACAAAACTGCAATATATAAAGATTACTATGAGCCTCTGTTTTGTATTATGCATGCATTTAGGTGCTATAAATAAATCAGTCAGTCCTGCTAACGGGCACGCTGTATTGCACCTATTTAAATTGTGCTGTTGCTGTTTACAACACTGTCAGACCAGACTGCAGTGGAGGAACAAGCACCTGATGGATGAACACATTTATTCCGATGAATACTGATGAGGAAGACTGCTAGGCCACTCATTTACCCAGTAGTCTCCACCTTGACTGCCCGTTCCAAAAAACACCGCTGTCACAGTTTCAGGTTTCCACCCTGCTGTGCTGTATCGCTTGTCTCCAACAGAGGTCATAATGCCTGTAATCACAGTAATAAAGGACAATGCTAGGCCCTGTTTTGCATGCAGACACGTCCAAACGCGCACGACAGATACACAACAGCGTAGACAGGTGAGTGGACCCAAACAACTGGCAAAGTGCATGAGCAAAAACTGTCAAACTCTCCTAATTGCGCACTTGAACAGTGTTTGTGTCTGTATAGAGGAGAGATTGCCCCTCATAAAGCCACAATAACCACCACCAACAGCTTTATTATTCCTGATGAATGTAATTGTAATAATAAGGGATGAGTGTCGTTGAGATGCGCTAAGTGGTGGAAATTAAGGAGCCGGGTACGCCTCCCGCAGACCAGAGCGCGCGCTGCCTGACAAGCGCGCACACTTATCGGTGCTCGCATGCTTTCATGGATGTGTCCGCGTCTGATAGCTGGACTGACGAAATAACCAGCTGCAAGTGGAGAGCATTGGCCATTTTATACTCTCTCTCTCTCTCTCTCTCTCTCTCTCTCTCTCTCTCTCTCTCTCTTGCACAGTTGTTCTGGGAGTGCGTGCAAGTTTTGATCAGACATAAGCTGTGTGTCACAATCAACCTGACCTTAAAACAATTCAAATAAATAACTCTACGGCACACACATTATTTAAGTAAAACAGGCGAACTAATCTTCCATACTTTTTTTTAATCTCTCTTCCTGTCACACTATGTATGTCTTGGTTCTGCAAAAAATATCCATCATAAAAATTAAATTAAAAATCAATGAATGCGTTTTGGGGAATTTGAATTGACATAATGGAATTGAAAAGAAACATTCTAAATTACTTTCTTTTTTTTTTATTCTGATACACGTCACCTGTGCAGTGAATTTCCCTGAAATCAGTGACAAATGCAGCAGATGTGGACCAATATGCATTAGCAACAGTTACATTATTATCTCATCCAGTTGGTCTGATTCTCTTAAGTATATAGGTTTTAAACTCACGTTAAAAGGAACGACTCTTGTTAAAATTGACAGAGCCTATTTTTTGCAGTGTGGAGTCTTGGTTTTGTTACGAGGCTCCATTTCTAGGAGGCAGAAAGGGGGCGGGGATGGGATATTCAGATGAGCCGGAGTGACAGCTCCAGTTTCCCCCAATGCTCTGTGTGTCTGAAACTCCACTGGCTCCTTCCCTCCTAACTCCTCACTTCATAGTGCTGCGTACTAAAAACATCGGACGCTAGGGGATCAAGACGCATGCCACATTGCCTCTATGTGGGCACTTTAACAGATCTTTCGGGGCTTTTTTTTCCCAGTAAGGGGGCTGTGGAGGGAGGACTTTTTTTTATTTTCATTGTCCGATGACTGTTTGCACGGCTGATTATTGAGTTGATTGTTTATTATTTTGGCTGTTGTTGCTCGCCGCCCTGCGCGTTTTTTCCTCCCTTTTTGGAATCGGCGAACTATCGCGCGCTCACCAATGTCCTATCCTCAGGGTTACCTCTACCAGCCCCCGGGCTCTCTGGCTCTTTATTCGTGTCCGGCTTACGGGGCCTCGGCTCTGGCTGCCCCACGGAATGAAGACTTGGCGAGGTCGTCCTCTGGCTCAGCCTTCAGTCCTTACCCTGGATCGGCTGCTTTCTCCGCCTCGGCCGGTGCAGGCTTCTCCAGTCCACTGTCATACTCCACGGATCCAACCACGGGATTCCCATCCTACATGGTACAATATATCGCATATTTATGTATGATTATGTATGATAAGGCTCTAAAGCAGGTGAATGTGTCGGCGAGTTAAAGTCTGTAAATGTTTAGCTGTCTTTCAATGGCATTGGGCGCGATTAAATCGGTTACATTTTTTTTTGTTATGATCCCTTTATCAGTAAGTGCTGGCGGAACTTTTTTATTGAGTGCACGGTTGCCATATGTTTATATCTAGTGGCCTTCTCGTCGGGTTCGGACTACGAAATCATTGACCTCTTTGGCTTAAATGGGATTTTTTGAAAGCATGATCTGCAAATTGTAATGGCTTGACCAACGCTTAGCACTCACTGCGCAGCTAATTATGTAAAACAGAACACCGACTATGATTTTTATTTGAGCCTTTAGTCTCTAAGCAGTCGATTTGTGTGCCATAGGAAATTCATATTACACAAGCTATTACTCTTTCCTTCTACTGCAGTCATTAAAATCACCAGGGGATGAAGTCGCTGACTTTATTCTGAGTTGAATAAACGGAATTTTAACATGAAAAGCATGACTTGCAATGCTAATGTCACAGGGCACTTCAAGCGTTTTAGGAAAGGTGCATATCAAGTGATTTGCTAATGGGATTTGTAATGCTGCAAAGAGAAGATATGTTAACACATTGGGGCTGCCACAACAAAACAAAAAGCAGCCACTGAAAGAAAATGAGGAAGTTAATAGGTTATTACAGAAAATTGAATTTTCCTTTACGGCTATATTAACAGGAGCCCTGTTATTAGTTAATCCTATAATGATCTTAACCATTAGTTAACCATTAGTTCGTGCTTTTCTGCGGCCTGCTTTTACGCACGGTGTGTTTACTACCATTGCTTGCATTTACAGTGCCTTTTTTAAAACTTAATGAGGAGCTTTGACAAATGATCAAAGCACTAAAATGAAATATTGAGACTTTGTTTATTTTTGACAATACACTGCACGTCATTAATCAAGCCCTCGTGATTTACAAAAAAAAAAAATTAAAACTCAGGATAAGATCTGTCGGTGCATTTGTACCACTCGTCAGCCTTTTTTCACCTGTTCCGACAGGTTTCAAAAAAACAAACGACTACAATAAAATAGATTGTTTCACTAGTTTTAATGTGATTTTATTAACGGTGTGTGTGTGTGTGTGTGCTTTAAACTGCATTTTAATTATGTGAATTTGTTTTATAAATTAGTGACATGCCACATTAATTTCACATCGTAAAAAAAAAAATAACAACATTTTAAAACTCAGCGTTAGAAAACACTTCGCAGATTCCTGACTTTTTTAACTTTCCCCCAGAGCTCTCCATATGACGCGCACACGTCGGGCATGGCCGGGGCATTAAGTTACCACCCATACGGGAGTCCAGGGTACCCCTACCAACTCAACGACCCGGCTTACCGCAAAAACGCCACCAGGGACGCCACGGCCACCCTGAAGGCCTGGCTGCAGGAGCACAGGAAGAACCCGTACCCGACGAAAGGGGAGAAGATCATGTTGGCCATCATCACCAAGATGACCCTGACGCAGGTCTCCACATGGTTCGCCAACGCCAGACGGAGGCTCAAGAAGGAGAACAAGATGACCTGGGCGCCTAGGAATAAGAGCGAAGACGAGGACGAGGAGGACGGGGACGGAGAGAGGAAAGAAGTGGAGCGCTCTGAAAAAACGCTGGATAACAGCGAGGCTTCAGCGGAGGATGAAGGTGGGGTATTATCTGGCCACCGAGCCAATGATCCATTTAATAATTATGGGTAGGATGGGGCTTGTAGGGAGGGGAGTTAAGTTATTTCGTGAAATAATAAGTAAAAAATGAAATATGAAATGATTAAACCATGAAACAAATGTCCAAATAATCTGTTTTGAATACATTGCTTTTATATTTCTTGCTTCATGTGTTGTTTTAGTGACTGTGTTTGATTGATATATTTGTGTTAATGAAAACGAGGTTCTAAGACTAAATGACCTGTTAAGGTGAACGTTTTATTTTCTGAACATGATTAATGGCAGGTCACTGGCAAAAGTAGACACACAACATAGCAATCCACATGAGTGGCCTTAATGTTAATGTCATTATTGTGATGACATTTTTGTATGATTATGTAAAAAAAAAAGAAGGAAATAATTGTAGTTATTATAGCAGAGGCTTTTAATCGTAGCCTACTATTTAAAATGATATGAATAATTAATATCCCACTTATTCATGCCCAACACATTAGTGGCTGCTTTTAATACGAATGGACATGGAATTGACTTCAAGATAAGTTTTCAGATGTTTTAAATGTATTTATTAGACATTCTCAGCTTCTGTTTTTGTTTTTATTTTTAGAATATGACTGCTCATTAAAATGTAGTATGTGTCTCCTTTTTTTTTTTTTGTTCTACTTTCATTGTCTTTCTCCTTTCTTTCTTATATCCCTTTGTTATGTTTTTCTATAACTACAAGCTATATCTTTATTTTTTATTATTATTTTTGTCCTTTTTGTCTTAGGTATCAGCTTGCACGTCGACACTCTGACGGACCACTCCTGCTCGGCGGAGTCTGACGGGGAGAAGGTCAGCTGTCGTGGGGCAGAGCTGGGCTCTCACCGGGCCGGCGACAAATGTGACGAGGACGGCGAGGAGCAGAACCACGACCCGCGGGCTCAGCTCTCGCCCATATCCGTCACATCGTCGCCTCTAACGGGAGTAGAAGCTCCACTCCTCAGTCATCACCACCACCACCTCCACCATCTCCACCATCTCCACAGCCAGCGCGAGGATTTGGCCCGGAGCCTCGTCAATATCAACACTATTACTACCAATAAATCGTCTTCATGCCTTGACAGCAGACCTTCTTCGGGGGCGCCCCAGAACCCTACAGTCAAGCCCAAATTGTGGTCACTGGCGGAAATTGCTACCTCGGACCAAAAGCAGCAACATCAGCAACTGGGGCAGCCTGGGCAACCACATTGCCCCTCCTCCAGCGGTGGCCTCCTCACCCCCCCTACGTCTTCCACCACCTCCCCGGCTGCCAGTTCCCCCTCCCTCTACCCGGCCCCCTCCATCCTTGGAAGACCTATTTATTACACTTCTCCCTTTTATAGCAATTACACAAACTATGGCAACTTCAGCCCCCTGCAGGGCCAAGGGATCCTGCGGTATACTAATTCATCTGGAGTGAGTCTGGCTGCTGCCGCCGCCGCCGCCGCCGCTGCTGCTGCTGCAAACGAGGGTCTGAGCTCCTCTCACCAGGCTGTGGAGACGAGCACGAACCCCAAACACAGGCCAGACTCTCCCCTCGTTAAAAATAACCCAAACCAGATTGTTGTTGTCGACCAGCAACAACAGCTTTTCAGACCCGCAAATTTAGAAGCAAAGAAAGGTACGTAATACCACGATCCGGCTGTTAAAAAAAAAACAAACAAATGATAACCATTTTGACAATTTATTTAATCTGGTGTTGAATCTTGAGATTGTATTTTTATTTCTAAAACGTGGGAGTGAAACTGCTCCAGGGCGGAGGTAAAAGGAGTGCACTTGTTTGCAATGCAAATCAACTGGTTTTCTTTTGTGTCACTTTCTTGTGTCATAGTAGTCAAACTATGTGATGCTGGCTGTTTCAAGAAATTACAACTTTTTTTTCCCCCCTAGCGATTTTGCGAGAGACACAAGTGGCATGAGCTGACACTATTGGCCGATTAAGATTAATACAATTTCAGGACTGAATATGAGACTAAATGATTTATTAGGATATACGAACGTGTATTGTGGCCTATATTTCGTTTTCAACGCAGTGCATTTTCTGGAACAATCCATTTATAATTGTTCAACACTTCTGTTTTTTTTAACAATACGTGTGTGTTGGTCACTCACTGAATCTTTGCATTAGAAAGCAGTGGGGATGTCACATATAAGCGTGCTGCAAACACGTGTGCAAAAGTACACTTAACTATATAGAGATATCTAAAATACGCCCATGAAGGAGAAGCCTCAAATCAGCCTAACCACGCGCACTCACGCACAAACACACGGACACGCGCGTGCACACACACACACACACACCACAGTGGCAGCCTGAGAATCCAATAAGCGGAGAAATGTTGCCATAGCTTTGAGCAGGAATCCTATTTTTTTTTCTATGTTTCTTCTGATGTGTCTGTGTGTGTGTGTGTGTGCGCGCGCACGCACAGTGGGCCCCGAACCTTATCTTTCAGCTTAGGATAATTATAATTACACAGGGTCAGCCAAAAGCAAACAAATCACTTCGTTTGCTCTGTGCATTCATCGTGCATTTTTAACGTCTTCAAATGTCACTTAGGTTATTGTGGTGGGTACTTTCCTTGCGCACATTCAAAGCTTTGGATGGACGTTTTTTCCCCCTGGCAATTAGGCAGTGGGGATTTTTAAAAGCACTTGCATTATAGAGCTGTTTTGGGTAGAGTCAGCCTGGGATAACTTTGTGTTTCCTGAGGTTGTGGAGGGAGTTGATTATTTGATCGTGAGGGATTTTTATTTCCATGGTCTGCAGGTAGGTGTCACAATTGCTTTGACTATAAAGCGAGTAAGGACACCACCTTTTGGCCCCATGTTTTAACCCCCATAACCTTTACTCCAAACAGGATCTAGTGCCACCATATAGTCGGAATGAAAGCTGCTACCGCTTCCTCAGCTCAACACAGGCTGAGACGCTCTCCACAGCACATGTTTGTCAGATTACTATTGTATTATTTCATTTTTTTTTTTTTTTTTTTTTTTTTTTTTTTTTTGATGCATTTGTGGATAATGATTTGAAAAAGATCTCCCATTATATGTGATTTACATGTTATTTCTCAGGTTCCTATAGTTTGCTTATTTGCCACGGTATATTATTTTAGTATATATTCACGTGTGGAAAACATAATTTGGCCTTTCTGTGAAACCGTATTTGTAAAAGGAGGACGCAAAGCGGACGGGACTGAAGTGAACTTGAGGACTTCAAAGTGGAATAGCCTACATTTGATATTTATTTTTTTAAATGATGGCGAAATGATGCCTATAATGTATGCAAGTTGTATTGCAAAAATGGGAAACTGACATCGTCTGTTTGTTTTGTAAATATATATATTATGGACGGTTTTTATTTGAGACGCGTTTGGGAAAAAGCTACACAATCTTGTTATCAGGAGTACTTTTACTAATTTATATCTTTGAATGTAAATAAATAAAACACGCTGGTATAGATGTACTGGCGGGGTATGATATCCATTATTCAAAGGAGAAAATATTAAACTGTTTTCCCAACTATTACATAAATCTTGGGGAGTCATTCTTTTATTTACAACAGACCTGTATTTAACACTGAGGCATTTTTAATGTACTCTGGTCATTGTTCTTTTTATTTTGTCAGTCCAAACGCAGATGGGAAATGCTTGATGAATTTCGCTTTTCATAAACATTATGAGTTTTCACAGATTGCACAATCCATTCTTTCTAAATGGACCATCATTTTCTTTTAGGGCCTCATTCTGGTCAGGGAATCTCCCTCTGCCACATATTCACGACCTTGATTGGGATAAACGACATACTTATTTCATTTTTCTCCCCTTTTCCCCTCTCCCATCGCCCTGCCACGCATTTATTTTTCAGTGTGATTAATACAGCCGTGGGACGCGTCGGGCATTATGGGCTCCCAGCGGGGCCCGTCCCTGGAGCTTTTTAGCCTGGTTCAGGATGGGTCAGCCCTGCCTGCTTCATTACGGCACGGCATTGAGCAATCCATAAAAGTCTATCTAAGCATCTGCCAGCTCCAATGGGCTGTGTGATGGGCCCTAATCGGACAGGCTTTCCTCTGCTTTTCATCATGACTTGGTTATAACAGCAGCTTTAGGACACAGCTAATTAAACAATTTTGAATAAAAAAGCTTAGGTTTAAGGACATTCATTATTATCATGAGTGTTATTATTATCATTATCATTATTAATATTATTATAAATATATTATTTTAATTTTAAACACTTTTAGAAACCATTAAAAATTTATTTTAATACATTTTTATGATTGAGAAAAAGTATTTCCAATATTTTGTCACCCACAGTTGTGCCCTTGTAGAGTGTGAAATACTCAAAGATCAAATATATAATATTCCCATCCTCCAAGAGGAGTCCTCCATCATCGCTCCCAGCCAGACTAAAAGCTAATCCTTCATTTTCCAGTTGAATTTGAGCCTGAGTGTTGTCCAAATCTCAAGGGACTTCCTTTCACCTTGGTTTTCCTCCTCCTTCTTCTTCCCCCCATTGCCTCATCCAAGGAAGTAAAGAGTGTCAGAAATGTTATGAAAGTAGAGTCTTCTGAGTAGAAAAATATATTCAGAGAGGACCTTTTGAAACTACTATTGATTTTTTGTTTACAATGGGTGTTCTCATTTTGATCACCACTGCCTGAGACTGATGTATTTTACCTACCTTTTTATTTACCTTTCCTTCACCTATATGGAAGTCATGCACACTATAGCCCCTGGCCAGCTTCTTCTTCTTCAGCCCAAATGCTTTCATTAGGAGTTGATTTATTGAAATGCATGCTTTATTCTCAGGTGGGTTCCCCCGGGGACTCAGCACTGTTGTCAAATAGCACCAGAGGCACTCTCCAAAGCACACAGAGGCCCTGCCTCTCTACCTCTCTACATCTCTCTCTCTCTCTCTCTCTCTCTCTCTCACACCCGCTGCTGCACCCTCCAAATGTCAACATTTGTTCTCAATAAAAAGAGTTATTGTTTCTGTTTAAAAAAAAAATTGCTCAGCAACCGGTCGCCTTTGAACACATGAAAAGAAACTTCCACCCCACCTCTTTGTTTGATTGAGAGCAATGGCAGGTGAAAATGGAAGCAAGGCGTCCATTGCACATGACAAACCTCAAGCTGTGAAGCCCGTTATGAAACCATTGTGAATTTATGCCGCAATTAGTCACAATTGTAAATGGGCATTTCCGTCCCTTTTTGAAGAACCCGCTCTTTGCCTCACATTCGTTTAACTAT
This sequence comes from Bovichtus variegatus, assembly GCA_943593645.1. Lineage (NCBI taxonomy): Eukaryota > Metazoa > Chordata > Actinopteri > Perciformes > Bovichtidae > Bovichtus > Bovichtus variegatus. The sequence goes on along the minus strand of CALSCE010009506.1, from coordinate 10,932,471 downwards.
TAGCAGAAGAAACTAGGGCGCCCTTGACATTCTAGATATTGATCCTCAAGGGTAAAACAGACAATTTACTATACTGTGCCTAGACGACTGTAGAGTACAAGGCCTAGCTAAGCCTATGCTTTAGAGAGAGGGGGACAGTTTAAATGTATCTAGATATTCCGTAATTCCATGCATTGCATATCAAATACAGTCATAATCCTATCATATAGCTTACCAAAGAGGGTGTGTTCATCCATGCTAAGGACTAGTTGTCATTGCAAGCTAAATTGATGGTATCGCATGGCTCATAGGCTTCATGCGAGTGTAGACTGGAGAGCAAGTGGACTCATTCCTCTTATCATTGATCAAATAAGCAGCTCGTATATGCAGATAATTCATGAGCTCTTTGTATCCTTTATCCTCCCATCAACCCTTTCTCCTCCAAAATGCTTCAGACATTAATCTCTGACGCACTCCTGTGCCGCTCCAACAGGAAGTTAATGCAGCTAAAGTTTTATTATGGCGGTAGAAGGTTTATTATTTTTTCGCAAACAGGAATTAAGTTGGACCAGTAGGAACTGATGAATTTTCCATCGATAACCAAGACTTTAAAAGAAAGAAGACACTGAAATTCAACTTGCATATCGTTTGACAGCCCGTGTGAATAGACTTCCCCGTATGTTTCTCATGGTCGCACACAATCTAGTATGTAAGGCATGGGCAATCCATTAAGAGAAAATGGTAAAAATCAAGACAGAGTGTTTTTCCAAGGTTCTTCCAGGATAAGACCCAATTAAATTATATTTTAACATTTATTTTTAAAAGACACTCTTTAAACCAATGATATTGGCTACAGTTCCAATTATTTTTCATTGCTCATGTGTAGTCTTTTATTGAATAAAGAGGGCATACATGTGAGCAAATCAGCACAGGAAAGCATTTTACCCTTTGATGGAACCTTTCTTTAATGCATCCCTTTCTGACGCTCTTATATCTTTCATGGTAAATCCACCCATTACGACCTTACCATAAATACTGCTGGGGTTCAGACTGAACCGTAAGTAGCACTAATATTCAGGGGAGAGTGAGAGACGATAGAGAGCGGCGTACAAATCATGTACAGGTGTGTTTAATAACGCACATCAAAGTGGACCGGGGACTTTAAAAATGAGTCCGGGGTCCTGTCCTCTCGTAAAGGTGTCAGGTGAAATGTTCACTACTCTGGATGATCAAGGGGAGTAAGCTGTGCAGGATTTTGACACACACACACACACACACACACACACACACACACACACAAAGCTACACACACTGATCGGCGCATGCTTCTCACTCCCTACCGTACACACACACACACACACACACACTCTCTCAGACTGAGAGACGCTAATGCTTGTCCACACGACAGTCTAAACAAGGCCATTAGGAGCCCTGACTTCCACTCCTAATTGACAGTTATGTTTAATGCCTGTGGTAAGTAAACACTTCAGAGTAGTGGACTGCACCTTTAGGCTGTAAATCAGGCAAAAAAGTGGAAACCTGTGTTGGAGGAGGCCGTGAAAACTCCTGTAAAGCTAAATGTAAGAGGTGAAGGCCCAAAGGACATGCAATGTGTTTGTGTGAGCGCATGGGTGTGTCTACAGAGCGTTCTGCACTTATTATTCACAAGTATGCAAACACATAACACTACATATGTAGGTGTTCGTGATCGCATGTGTAGTGAGGAATTTATGATTGTCTTCGTGGTACAGTTGCCGTACAATTTAATACAGCAACTGTACGACAAAGACAAACACAAGTTCCTCACTACACATGCAAACACGAACACCTACATATGTAGTATTATGTAAAAACAGGACACAGCGTGTTATTAGACAATCATTTTGTTGTTAGACGGTTCAATATCCTCCATAATTCACACACGGACATGCACCACAGTGCTCTTCTCACATATTCCGGTAAATCGTAAGTTCTGTTCAGGTGTTTGAATGTCATCAAAAAAGGCCACAAAATGAAATGCAGGACAATTCAAGTATCGGAAGGAAAAGTACATTAGGAAACGTGTGGTGACATGAGACGACAACAGTAAAAATGATGCTGCCGTTGTAGATGTGTTACCGCTGTCCCTCTCTCTGTCATCATGTCACACACTCACAATACCGCACGTGTACAGTGAATGTGCTCAGTCCAGTACACACACACACACACACACACACACACTCAAACCTGGAAAGAGTCACTGTGCATTGAAGACATGTAAACACAGCTTTCAAACATGCTTTCAAGCAGCCAGTGAAAGCTGTGCACAGTAACGCACATGGAGCACACGCACTGGAAGACAGAACGCTCTTTCTTTGGCGTTAGTAAAAGAACTATAGTCAAGATTGTGGCCACTACATCAAGAATAGCAGTGCAGTGTTTAGCTACACGATTATGTTAAATCATTTGGTTGACTTGCTTTTCCTGCCACAGTAAATACATAATCATTTTAATATATAATGTAAATGTAAAATATTTCAAACATGTAAATAGAATTGGGAGAAAGGAGTTACAGCCTGCAACTCACTGACAATATTGCATAATACTGACATTTTCAAAATCTATTTTATATGTATTGCTTTTGCATTATTTATTCAAAACCCCAGATTTGATTTAATCCAAACTGACTACATATTGTTCACTTTTTTTTTTTTTTACCACACAGGCAATATTACTGCATGTGTGTGTGAGAAGGTGTTTATGTACACCCATAGTATGCGACTGTTTCTCTACACGCTGTGATATGCGTCTCAGTGCAGTTAACACTCAGTTAAACCTCCATCCTGAATTGCAAACTGTCAGCTTTTAAGATCAGTGAGTCCAACAAGTGGATGAGGCAGACATGAGAAAACGCTGGTTTTCTCTTCCTGTCTGTCTGGAGTGTTTTATAAATGAGCTCAACCTGTCTGCACAGAACCTTTTTTCCCATCACGTACTCTGTGAGACATATCAGGGAAGTGGTTCATGTTAAATAGTATCTGTCAGACTTGTCGGCTAATTAAATGAAGCTTTGCTTTAAGCGTACACTTTAGTGTCATGACTTTTCACTTGCTTCTACAGCTTTCAACCTAAGCTACTTTCACTGAGTAATGGGATAGCGTGCGAATCAAACTGCATTAAATGTAAATGTATTGAAGAAAACCTGGGACTTAAGATGCTCGTTTAATGAAAATAACCCGGAAGACATGCCTTGAGGCACAGTTCGAGGCGCTATCTATCATCTGTCAAAATGTTCATTTTAGGAATACTCTTTAAACATGTTGCATCACTTCAAATTATATCTATATGCAATAAATCAAAGGCAGCTGAAGAAGCCTCTTGGATGAGTTGGGGAAAATCTTTAAGACCAAAGAGCAAGTCCAATTGCTTTGACTGTAAGAGATGACCTGGATAACAGACTAGCAGGATGCATTTTTATGTATTAGACATTTACAATGTTAAGTTCCTTGTGAGATTCCATTTTGACATTTTCAGATGCATAATGTTTTTAGAACAACCCTATTACAAGACAATGCTATAGAACATTCTATAAAACCCAGATCAGCGCAATGGCAACTATTTAAAGTTAAGTTTTTTAAATGATCGCTTATCTGCACATGGCAACCACAATATGGTTAAGTTAGTGAAGGACTGAGGTTAATGCAAATTTAATATAGTTAAGGTGAGGTTAGATTTAGGTGACTAAAACACTTGGTTAAAGTTAGGCAACAACAACAAAAATTGTGCAATTAAGATAAACAACTCATGTTATTGTCATTGACAAAACAATGGCTGGAAGAAAAAAATAACCCTAAGTGCTGAGCTGGTAAATTGAAAATGTTTAATATCGTTTTTCCCCTTTCTCCAAAATTGGACTGGTCAGCTGTTTACAGTCCTCCTCCAACAAGCCTCCATTTCCCCCTGTTTAGCAGAAGTTAAAACTGTCCCTCCAAGCTTCCACACTCACTGCATAGGCATTCTGACCTACAGGCGATCCCTCACTCGCTTCCCAAAATGAAAAAAAACCCTCAGTTATGTGGTAGTGGTGTGGTGTTGTGAGAGTGTTTTACCTCTGTGCACCCCGGATACAAGCCAAGGAGATATTTGAACAAGACTTAGGCGTAAGGTAAGGCAAGGCAAGGCACATTTATTTGTATAACATCATTTCAACAACAAAGCAATTCAAAGTGCTTTAAATCATTAACCTGGCTCCAGCAAGATTTTCTATCGCAATGTACTGTCAGGAAATATTATTAATGTCATACTTTTCTGGTACTGTGAATTCAAAACCTGAGCTTCTCCATGACAAAACTTCTTCCATTGTTTTGACTGTTCAAACCGGCTATGGCACTGTATCCGACAAATACAGCCCCATCATTCATTTCAATGAGGGCTCCGGTGTCAAAAGCGAGAAATGCAAGGTTGTCTGGCAATAAATCAAACTCAACTTTCTGCATAACGCAATGTCATCTGGCAAAGCGTTGTGTTGGCCAATCAAATAAGTGTAAGTAGATTACTTTGTACTTTGTTTAAAGAACAGCATTGTTCTCTTCTTTCGTCCTTAAGGTTCCTAAGTCCCTACACAATGTTCTGATGGTATTTGAAGGATACTTGGCACACAGATTGATGCATGTCACATGTGGCACGTCACAGTGGCTTAGACCGTAGCTATTTGGTACAAGTTCATTCTCGATTAAGAGAGGGGCCATTAGGACATCAACATTAGGACAGATGTGAATGCAAGTAGCAAGGTTTCCAAGTCAACACATCAAAGTGGAGACAGAAGAACCACCATGAGTAACTAAGATATTGAAGACTCAGGCAATGTGCATCAACATCCATACATCACTTACATTCAGATAATCTGCGAGCCTGACATTACAGTATTGTGACAACATGTCATCTCATGTGAGTTACTGTATGTCTTGGTGTAGTAAGTTTGCTATGGTTTACTTTATGCGTTTTGGAAGGTCAATCCTAAAGTTCCTCAGTGTGACTCCATCACAATCTACATGAAACATAATCTTCAAGCCATAGTCTCAACTGCCCCCCCCCACCCCCACACCTTCACTACACTCCAGCAAACATCGCCCCCTCCATCCTTTCCCTTCTCCAATTGTACTCCTCTTCTGCTCTAAATAGGGTTATTCCCCAAGAGGTGGTGGGGGGGAGAGAGAACTGCACTTTGCCAAGCACACCCCTCTCCCTTGCTCTCTCTCTTCGCCTTCCTCCATCTCTCGCTCTCTGAGGACAATCCTCTTTCGACTCCCAACCCACCCAGGAATATTAGTCTTATTGCATTTAATCACTGAATCCTAGCACCCAAAAGATTTCAATTCATTAAAGGCACTCAGATATTCAGGCCAGCTGCTTCCTGGCGACTGGCTAAAGACAAGGTGGAGACAGACGGGCTCTCTACGTGTGTGTGTGTGTGTGTGTGTGTGTGTGTGTGTTCTCTCTCTCTCTTTCTCTGTGGAGACAGGGCAACCCAATCCTCAGCAATGCCCTGGCTGTGCTCAGCACAATTCGGCGACAGCTATACCTAATCACACTACACAGAGGTGGTTCTGCTTATACTCTGTGATTGTGTGTGTGTGTGTGCGTGAGGTGAAGGAACGTGTCGAAAAGTGCACAGTCTGTGTACACATACAACTGGGCATGCACATGTATATGTACACACACACAGACACACACACACACACACACACACACACAGCTTTGCAAGGCTTTTTAAAAAGAGAGACTGTTGATCCCTCCACAAGCAAGCGAAGCGGCTTACATCTTTCTGTTACAGAGGATTGGAGGTGCATTCTAATACAATTACGCTGACGGAAAAAAAAGTGCTTGTATAGGAGGAAGGAGGTGCTGTAGCAAACATCTGCAGCTTGAAGTCGTCCCAAAAGGCCCTTCAGTTGTGACATATAGACAAAGAAGGAAATTAGTGGAACAAGGTGATTGTTGCAGGCAACAAGGTTGTGGTTTCTTGGAGTCTAGGACAAAAACAAATTGGACTTCCTTTCATGCGTTTTGTTACTCATTTTGAAGGAGAAGGCTCCTTCCAACTGTGCAAGGACGTGTGCGAGGCGAGTTAAGTGTGTGTGTGTGTCCTCGTGTGTCTTTGTGTGCATGCTGGCGAGAAATAATCGTGTGTCTGTGAATATTTATGTGTGTGTGCTCATCTTTATGCCAGTCCGTCTGTGTGTGAGGGATGCATTTGCAGACATAGCTGTGTGTGTGCCCGCACGCACCTGTGTGTGTGTGTGTGTGTGCGTGCGTGAGGTGCATGTGTGTGCGTGAGTTTTATGCAGAATATACTCCACAGACCAGATGGCTGCAGAGTGGCTTAGGAATCAATATTTAAGAGGAAAACATACCAACAATGCATCTGCATGTGTTTGCTGTACCCCTGTGATAAAATATTGACTCTCTGGTTTTTGCAAGAATTATCGGCTGCGGTCAAAAATAGGATCTGCGGCTTACCGGGCCTGTATCTGCTTTGTGGAAGTGGTGATGACGGCTACACATTCGTGTCAAATGTGGATGTAGACAGGCAGTGTGGATGTTTGTCATGAAATACTGCCACCAACAGCAGATGTCAAAATGTGTTGCTGGCAGTTGCTGTTACTTCTGTTTGAATGAACAGAAGTCGAGGGAGAGGGAGAGGGAGATGCTTCCCTCAACTGTTCTAAAGCTATGTTTGTTGTCAAATGCTTAATCCAAAAGTGCTTTTAATATGTCAGACTAAGCATAGTGCAGCATTTTTATAATTCTGATGAGATATTCTGCTGAAGAACTGAAAGCTAGAATCCTTGCTTCCCACCCCTGACATTGTCTCATTTCTTACATTTTATTCTCACAAACACTGAAATGCAATAAAAATTTAAATAATAATAGTAATACATGTATTTATATAGCACTTTTCAAAACAGATGTTCAAAAATTGCAGAAGACATTAAAAGCAGATAAATTAAGCAAGAAAAACTTTTAAAACAGAACATATCAACAATAATATTATAATAAAATAGTTTATATATATATATATATATATATATATATATATACAAAAATGTGTATAAATATATGCATGCATACACACACACACACAGGTGCATACATACATACATATGCATATAAATGTACAGTATGTACATATAAATAATATTGGGGCGTTATGAAAATGCTCTCCTAAAAATATGCGTTTTTTATATGTTATGGGGATTTTAGACAAAAAGCAAGGTTTAGAAAAGTTTTTTTTAATTTTTTTATTTCAAGAAAAAGACTGCATTGTTGACATTTGTTAATTTCCTACGGCAATTTTAAATGCAGTAACATTTAATTGCAGCAGTAAAGTAACCAAACGATACGTCACTATTGTACTCACATCTGCCAGACATGCTACACTGGCAGAACAAGTCCTGTGTAAAACATCCAACTTTAATGAGAACCTGTCCATGACCTTTTGACAGTGTTGATTTGTGGGTCCTGTGTCGGTAAACTGAGTTATAGCAAACTTGATAACATCTTAGGCGTATTGTCGATTGACACGCAGCTGTGCAGCAACCGTGTACATTTAAAGAGTCAAGTATTGTACGAGATGAGAAAAAGATTTAAAAACAGATATCATATCGTAGAAGCGGATTATAAACTTCCACAGTAGCAGACACTCTGTTGATGGGGAAAGTGGCCGGTTGAAAAACAAAGCTTAACACACTGGTAGGCTGTACATTTTCCCATCTCAGTCCATCTCCAAGAAACAACATGATATTTTATTTCATTTGATAACCCTTCTCCTCCACTAGCACATCTCAAAGACCACAAATATGACATTCCTTGGAGAACACACTTTGCAGTCGATAGTATCTTGACCGGAATCCGATCCGGCGGCTCTCCTCGTCTTTATGAAAAGTGAAACCATACCATTTTTTATTTTGAGTCAACAATACAGTATGTGAATGAACGGCACAGCTGATGGGGCTGCTAAGACATATCAAAGATTTCACACTGCACACAGATTGAGTTCTCCCTCTCATGAGAAAGTATGCAGTTAGGACATTTGGCCTATGAGGGATATGACTTATATGATCCACTGAATCACATCTGAGAGGAGACAAAATCAGCAAGAGAGACCAGAGACGATCGAATATCAAGGAAACCTCCTCACTGTTATTCTAGGATAGGTGGCTGGGATGAGGGAAGGGGTTGTTTTATAGTTCAGAATGCGCACTTAGAGGACGAGGAGTACTTCTACTTTAAATCCGTTTTTATAGCACTAATGTTTTTTTTTTTTTTTTAAAGTTTTATTCACAACATATAGTACTTCACTCCTTCATATGACTAGTGTAAAAAGGACTTGATATTCAGACTTCACCAACCTGCTTTGTCATTCACCACGTCACTCAGCCGCCCTTATTTAACAGGAACTGTGGAAAGGTTTGGTTAGAAAAAAAAAAAATACTCTGAAGCTGTGCCCATTTAAAACTGAGACTGGCAAACAGCACAAGGACATCGGATAAATAAATGACTTGACTTGACATATTTTTGTCCCAGATGACACATAACCTCAGGTGCCAGTGACATATGTAAATAATAAAAAATAAACATGTTCAATTGTGTCACTAATTATTAATTCAATGTTATATTATTATTTAATTCTGTGTAATTATTGAATGATTCCCTTGGCCATGCAATGTCATTTTTGGTCTCTTTGCAACTTAATGTGGTTTTCAGCATTTTATAAATGATTAATCTTTCCTCCAATAATAATTCCTTCTTTTTGCCTGGTTGTATAAAAAACTCTGCATTACTGTCAAGCACTCTGAAAAAGAATGCCTTTATTCACACATTCATACACACACATAGCACATAATGACTCATTCTACCTTACGGGTATTTGGAAGCGAGATGTGTGGGAACGCTTTAATTAAAAGCGTGTCGGTGCAACCTCAAGTGAAATGCCTTCACCTGACTTCAAACTCTTTAGCCCATCTTTGTTTTTCGGCTGCCAGTTTGATAGTGCCACAGTCTAAAGTGTTTACTGTACCAAATAACAACAATTCAAACTCAGGCCTGCTTTTGTGCTTCAGTTGGGAAGAAACCACTCCAACCGGTTACTATTTGTTTTTCCCAGCAAATGAGGTGTCAACTGTAATGTTAGAAGTTGAACTAGGTGTGATAATTAATGGGTGTCATACAGTATGAGCGATTGCACTCATGTTTGTTTTTGTAAAAGAAAACATTTCAGGAGGAGAAAATGGGGAGAAGAAAATGAGTGTCCTTTCACTACACACACCCACTTGTTTCAGGCCGGCTTGGTGTTTATTGTGCAGTGGCAAATATGGTACGTGATAGGAAAAATAACAAAAACCTTTCTTCACCATGTGTCTCACCAAAGCTTTAGAAGTCGGAACCAGTGTATATAAAAATAAAGGTATTCACTTCAAATAATTCAAAGCATTTTTAGTCTTGGAATTATGGAACATATGACACATAGCTGACAAGTTATTTTTGAAGAATCCATAACATTCAGCAACACACTTGTCTTGTACACTATTAGAAGTGTGGAAAATACAGATAAAACAAAACCTGTCAGTTTCGGGTGTCATGGCTGAATGGAGAATTTTGTATTTCCATGAAGGAACTGTAGGAAGACAGTCAGACTTGCATATGGTTTTGAGATTATACCATAGAGTACATGAGAAATCTTTCTCTATCATATTGCATTAGCATTTTTTACTAGCCCAATATTGTTGAAATCTACTAAATACACTGTATGTTCCAAACTGCAGAGGAACTGTTCATGCAACACGCTGATGATGTTAGTGAATTCATGTTTGTTTCTTTCCTTTTTCTCCTTCTTTTTCCTCTTTATTTTTAAACAGAACATTGTGATAATGAGTCATACTCTAAAGGTAATTACCAACTGGGAAATGTATAGTATAAAGGCAAAAATAAATGACAAAAAAATCTCAACATGGTAGGCACCAAATCAATGTATTGCAGTGGATAATAGTTTGAAATATTCAAGTTGTACAACATGTGTAGCTATTTGGCTAAACATGCAAAGCCATTGAGATTGCCATATACGATGATTAACATGGTTATAAACTTTTATACTCTGCCATCCTTTCCAATATTCTAACGTCATTAGACGGTACTCCTTCAACTGTCAAACGTCAGGAGAATAATGTGTGGAAAAGTAAAGACTTATAAATTATTGGTGTCCCATCTGGTTTCAGTGCAAACATTTCAAGTTCCAAATCCCGGCAATGGCCTTACATGCACGTAGCCCATTTTGCATGTCATTTGTTAACTATGTAACAAAGAGGATCTGACATAGAAATAACATTTGAATTACACGCTGACTTATTTAAAGCATACATTTGAAGAGCCCCGTGCCAACAAGGAAGAGCGGAGACCTCTGAACATTAATGAGAGTGGAGTCGTGGTCTCTGAGGAGCCAGACTTTGGGTCCCTCTGCCTCCCTGTACAGTCTGAGGCGACTGGGCATGGCTTACAAGATCTGATTAGGTGTAAATTAAAACTTCATTAACCGTCAGTGCCGATTAACAGAGTGGCGGAAGAACGCCTTTGTTTGAATTCATCATATATTGCCTTGTCGCCTCTTTGATAATGTTTGCATGTATAATATATAATTGATATTCCTGTATGTCCACAGCTTTGATCATCAAACCACACTGTTGGTGTTTTTTCATTTTGAATATTTATGGCATAGTCGTCACAGTAATGGGGTTAACCAGGTCAAAGTTCAAACTGAAACCATTGTTCGCCTCCATTGTTTATCATATTGTGATATACATTTATATATTTATATCGTCAGGATTTTGATAATAATTTGAAAACATTGGATTTGCCTTGTAATGAGTTCTCCTACATGGAAACTAATTCAAACAATCATTTTAAACATCATCAAACCTAATCAGGCATCTTGCATACACCTACAGTGTAATGCAATAACATAATGCATTGTTGCATTTCGCCTGGTCATTGTATTTATATGTTGCAGTGTGCATCTAGCAAAAGACAGGATGATTTTGTCATTAAAATAAATATAGTTATTTTTTTAAACAGATATTTCAAGATCACTGTCTACCTGATTGCTCATTAAGAGACATGTTGGGCTTAAAACATTATGCTTTTCATAATATAATAAGGAAGACATTAACGTGAGCAATACCAGAGTTATTTTGTGAGTAAACTGAGGAAGCTTTATGTGTTAACACACTTGCTGTCCCATGCTCTTCACCGAAGAATATGGGACCAGTAGTTACAGCAAAGGTTTCAGAAAGACAGTTTCAGGACGTTTGAATTGTTTTATTAAAAGTAAAGCCCATGATGTAAAGCTTCGCTACAGGCCCTGGGAATAGCGTGGATGATATCTGTGCTCTTCATTTCTTCACACAAAAACCATAGAGCCTGAGAAAGCATCCACCCGCCGTCCCATGTGCCAACCCGCCCCCCTTCACCCTTTCTCCGTCTTTCTCTGCTGCCTCTCCACTGTCAATTACCACGTGTGCTTTGCAATGCAGATGGAGCAGGACGCTGTTTAAATCCTCTCGGCCTTTACTTGACACACATGGCGCACGCACACACAGATGCAACCAAGGGAATTAGGTTTTCCCTAAGAATCTGCAGTCTGGGGCAGATAACATAGAGTCCTAGCTACCCAGAAGTGTGTCTGCAGGCATGCATTAAGTAGTGTATGTGTGTGTGTGTGTGTGCCTGTGTGTGTGTGTGTGTGTGTGTGTGTGTGTGTGTGTTTGAGGGACATTAATTGTTCACCATCCCATTGTCCTCCTCCATCTCTATCTCCTCCTCTTTCTCCTGACAAACAACGTCTTTGATGTGATACACAAACACAGATACACACATCCAAACCCTTGATAGAGTGACACATACACACGCACACACTCACACACACACACACACACACACACACACACACACACACACACACATGTGCACACACACACACACACACACACACATGTGCACACACATCATCATTAATTTAAGATTGCGCTGCATCATATCAGCTTCATTATAAGATATTTTTGCATTACTGCCTTTTACTCCAACACCTGCATGCCTCCACCCATCGCAAACACATTCATAGTTGACTGTGCAATGGATCACTCAGTGGCTTTGAACATTAATTGTTAGAACTCTTTCTCTTACACGAGGTGCCTGCCAACGGGGTTTGAAAATCGGGCAAGTGAGGTTTGAAATACACACAGAAAGTACAAAATCTCTCTCACACACACACACACATTTCATGCAACGGCAAAATATAGTACGTATATGCTGGAAGGTTCCCTCACTACTTATCAAGTGTAACAATGATACAGGTGTGACTGTGTGTTATTGCTTAAGGTGACTAAATCATGCCTGTGCAGATGTTACCATCTATGATTAACACTCAAAATACACACAAAGAAGAACTGAAATATAAAAAAAAAGGTGTTTCTAGTTCACTTTTCTTCCAACCGCCTGAGGCCCTTTCAATTAATGGAGAGGTTTAAGCAAGTGCGCGCACACATGAACACATCAAAACCTCTGCTTAGGGGTTCTGCTCAATGACAGATAGGTTACAGCCCAGTAAAAATTAATGATGAAGACAAATTGGAGCAGCACCTGGCCAGTGATTTATCAAAGACCCCGCAGCTGAGATGGTGCTTTTTGCCTGCGAGGGAATTCAACGGGTTTCATTGAGAAGTATTTTTAAACTAGCACGGAGGCCTGGCGTGAGAAGAAAGAGAGTGACACGCACACAGAAAGATTTATTGATTTAAATGATTGTGAAATTGTTCTAGAAATAAGTATTGTGAAACACACAAGACCATACAGTTTTTATAGTGGGACTTTACAAGCCAAAACATTGTTTTTTCATGCGCTGGTTTATTATGACAGTTTGGGCTATTTTTATTCCATATCATGTCTTGTAGTGTTTATTTGACTAACTTTGTCTATATGCGTGTGTAGATTTCTCATAAATTCACTAAAAGTTATCATTAGATAATTCCTCATTTGCATATTTAAACATCACATTTCAGAAAACATGTAAACAAAAAATAATTAATGTAAGTAATCAACTGGGGAAGTTTCTATTAGTTCATTAGTTTACACTATTCACCCCTGATGTCTCTCTTTAAAGGAATTACAATGAATGATTCAGGTGAATTAAAGTAAAAAACTTTACTCCCACATTAATTCCAACCTTTAAATCTTATGTAGTCAAGAGATCAGCAGGTGAGAGAAAGACATAGAGAGACAAGCGGAGACACAAGAGAGCAACAACATTTTTCCCCGATGTAAAGTTATTAATAAGAATCTTGACCACAATTCATTTTGATAAATCACTACGCAGGGCATCAGGGTAGTTTGACTGTGTCGAACATTGCCTCACACCCAGAGTTTGATAACCTCTCCACCTGCACACTCTCCACCACTAACACTTCTCCTGCAGGATATTTGACGGAAAGATAAGCTCAGATGGCAGAGATACTTTCCAGAGTAAATGTATCTCTTACGGGAGAAAATTCTCAAGGCGATAACAGAGACATGAAAAAGGAGGTGGGAGGAGCCGTTCCCACACTTCCTTCTTGAACCGGCTGTCAATCAGAAGCTTTGCGAAAGGAAGATGACTTGGGCGAGCTTGAGTGGGACTCTTTGAAATAGGAAATGGCCAATTAGTGAACTGTCATGTGTCGTTTTCTTTTACCATTCTTCTTAAATGTTTTTTTTTTTTTCTTTCCCGACGCCATGTGATCTTCAGCAGATCTGTTTCTGGAGAACCTCAGTGATGTTCAGGGTTTTGATGAGGTTACACCTCTCTGAAATCACAAATTCACTTATGATGGTGAAGGGAAACGAGTCTGACGGGAAGGAGTCTGAAGTTATTTGCTCCGTTTTTTAAACTTACTCTGATGCCACTCCGAAGCCATTTGAAGTGATTATCCAAAAACAGGGCCTTAATAAAGCACATAAACAAACACAATTTAGGTTTCCGCTCTGTCAAAAATACATCAGGGGAATATTGCTGCACTATAACAATATATCGGATCTTCCTGTGATCATAGAAACAATCTGACCCCATTGAGAAGATAGTATTTTTCTTTATTCGATGGTTGCACACCTCAAATAAATGGTCCTTTTGTTTATATAAAGTGTTTCATGCGATGCCAAAATCAAATAACACTGTTTACTTGAAGTCAAATGAAACAAAATTGGAAGCACCAATTTGTTTTGTTTTTTCCTTTGACAAAAACTGTTCCTCTGTTTGTGCAGCTACTGTATCCTTTTCACACTTTGGAATAAGTTTTCCTGATATATGTCGGTTGAAACCTCAAGGAGCATGTGTCCCTTCACATTCCCCCTGGGGGCCCTAAACTGCAGAGGTGGTAGGGTGTGAGATCTTTGATTGATGAGTAAGAGGAGCAATGTGCTTCCTGACCCTTCAAATACACCTGGGTCAATTGCAAGGCCCTGCTTAGAGGTATCAGTCACACACTGTCGGAGCATGTTAGATAATACTGCTAATGTCAGAGTCAGATTAATCCACTGTGACTTTACCTCAGGCTAGCTGTGACTCTGCCAGAGTGATGGCCATTGAGAAAGACTCCGATTGCGCATCGACTTGGAACCTGGTACTTAACAAGTAACCTGCCATGCATCTGTCCAGCACCAACTTTAGTTGCAAGCGTCATATGTCAATTAAATAATTCAATTGTTTGATTACACCAGGATGAGCTACCTGCTGCTTTCCAGTAAGCCATGTACATGTATTAAAATCAGCACAAGTCGCAATCAATGAAGTAATTTAAACATATCAAATAATAGAAACAATCTGCACAAACAAGTGGGTCCATATTGCGTATTGGCATCCATATGTGGGTCTACATTGTAAAGGGCTGTAGAGTTTGTTGCATTGTACAGTCGACCTGTCTGGAGCCCGAGTTAATGTCCGATTGAGCCCATGTGTGAACAGAGCTCATTGTCCGGAGCATTCACAGCACGCCGGCGTTTTCATTACATTTCTTGCTTAAACTAGGAGGAATAAGCTCAGCTTGGAATGTTTCAGAATAAAGAACACATTTTACAGTATAAACAATTAGATTTTTTTATAAATATATAAATATATATATATATATATATATATATAAATAAATATAAATAAAAAATAAAAAAAGGAATAAATGATAAATTATTAGATGTAGATTATAGTTTAGGCATTCTGTGCTTTACACCAGGGGTCCCCAACCACTGGGCCGCGGACCAGTACCGGGCCGTGGATCATTTGGTACCAGGCCGCACAGAAAGAATAAAACGTTTTTTTTTTTTGTGTTGGTAATATTTATTGTAAACATTTTTATGTATTATATGATATATATTACAATGTAATAATGATATAAAAAAGTGCATGATATAAAATGGAATAATTACATTTACATTATGTAATAATTAAATGATATGTTTTGCACTTTATTGTGTGTTTTGTCATGCCCCGGTCCGTAGAGAAAAATTGTCTTGCATGAAAACCGGTCCGTGGTGCAAAAAAGTTGGGGACCGCTGCTTTACACTATATTGAAAATGCATACCATGGCTTGCATTTTTATGTGCATCTGTGCATCACTTTCAAAGTTGCAGATACGCAGAGACACAAAAAGCCCTGGCCATCAAAACTCTCAAACACACACGTCCACACACAGCACATTACAGTTCCCTCCACTACAGTGGCTGAACACAGAGTACATCACTAGAGGCAAGGTTACCTTTGTTGTTTTGGCTCTCCTTGCCAGATGCCTTTTGTAGGTGCCTCTCCCTCAAGCACTTTGTGGATGCTAGAATACACACTTGCTCATGCACACGGACACACACACACACACACACACACACACCGGGACACACAGACACATTATCACACGCACGCAAGCACACAGTTACATACAAGCTCACTCGTACACACTCATGTACCACCTCCACCTTGTGACTCCTCAAACACACACACATATATACTCACACAAGCCCACACACAGTAAACCCCCACCACCCCTGGGTGATGAACAACATCTGCTTATCCGTCCCTCCGTCCCTGCCCCTGGCGTGGCTGCTGGCTTCCTCCTGGCTGCACTGCCACAATGTCATCTTGTCTGCCTCTCTGTCAGCCATTACTGAAATGTGTAGTGACAATCAGGCTTTTTTTACACATGCAGTTGTGACCTGCACGGAGGCCTGCTAAAATGATGTGGTGTCATCTTCTAGGGCTGCTGGGAGTATTCCCATGGTCCAGGACAAGACTTTACATGATGGGTTCTACTTTATTGTGAAAATACAGTATAATTGATTACCTGGTACTGGCCTCTTTTGGTCCCGCTAGACTGTGGGACATCTGTCCTTATTGTCCAACGTGATACCTTTTTTTTTTCTCTATTACGCTAAAGAAAAAAAAAAAGAAAAAAGCAAGTATTTAATTGTGGTTATTTCTTCTCCGGCTAATCACAGAACAGGGTTGTTATTTGTATAAGTTGCAATTTAAAGAAAATTAAAAGGGGACTGCAGAACAAAAGTGTTTCCCGGCCTCCCAGCTGTACATGTTTATTGATAGTTCAAGAGCAAGAGGACTTTATGCAGTTTTTAGTCACAGATAATGAAAAAAGAGACAACATTTTCTCGCATTTTTTACGTTTAGAAATCAGTTTTTATTGCGTGCTGATGATCATTAAGTCAGAAGTTATTAAAACCAAAAACAATTTGAAGGTTTTCCAAATATAAGCAACAATTACAACAGTAATCTAGATCTGAAGCCCAGTGTACATATGTGTTGATTATTCAATACCAGGAGTATGCCAGCAACAAGAGGAGCTTATGCTGTTTTTTTTTAGTTTACAATTAAAAGAGAATGTCAACTTTTATTTAGTGTTCTTACATCAGTTTCCTGTGTAATGATGATGAATGAGTGAGAAGCTATTAAAATTGCCATCCGTTCGTGGTAGGTATGTTTGATTACTTGACTTGAGGTAATGCAAGTGACTCAATAACCCTTGACTTCTCATGTCAGACACATGCATTTCATTTTAATTAATTCTCTCCCAACCAAAGCCACATGCATAATCTAGCCTTTTTCCTAATCGTCACTAAACAAGAAAACATGCATCACGCTTCCACTCACATTCCAACACACACCTGCACGTACCCGCTGTAATACCCTGTGCCTCACCGCTTCTCTATCTGCCCCGGCTCTAAATAAACTACTGAAGCTGCAGGGGGCAGGTCACTGAGGATGTTGCTGGAGAAGCACATTCTCTCTCTCTCTCTCTCTCTCTCTCTCTCTCTCTCTCTCTCTTGGCCAGTGGGTCTGTTACTTACAGGTCTGCAGGCCTGCAGTCTTTTGACACCGACAGATGACACATTTATTAGCTTGTCAGATCCTCCTCTGCCCTCCCCCTTGTTCACACAGACACACACACACACACACACACACACACACACACACACACACACACAAACGTGGACAAAGTTGGAACAATAAAACTTATATACATGAAAACTATTTCACTGACTTCTATTTTACCGTTGTGCCGACTTTTCCAACTCATTCGCACAGTCTCCCTCTTTTTCCTCTCTCTCGTGCGCTTTCTGTTTTTCCGTCTTTCTGTCTTTATGCCCCTCTCTCTCTCTCTTATACCTAAGCTAAACAAAACAATTGGCTCCGCTGTCGGCTAATTGGGACGGGCTCCCGTGGCGAGGTGCGGGCAAAGCGCTTGATGAGGCATAAAATGATGATTAATTAATTTACTGCTCAGTTGGTCGTCAAACTGAGAGCTTTATGAGACTCCCAGCAGTCAGCCAGCCCAGCCCAACCTAGTTCAGCACACACACACACACACACACACACACACACACAAAAGAACAAATATACAGTGTATGCATTCACAGCTTTTTGATGCTGCCAGCTTTCAGCATGCACACTTGCACGCACACACACACACACGCACACACACATCAGTGCTTCCTGTGGTCAGTGGTATGCATGGAGTGAGCAGCCCTGCCTTTGCAATGACCTGTGTTGGAAACTGACTGCAGCATGGAAATGCAGAGAAGGTGTGTGTTAGCAATTACTCGTGCACTCGTGACTGCAAAAGGAGTAGTTAACCAAGTCTGAGAAAATCAATTACTGTAAATTCTTGTAAAAGTCGTGCTATTAGTTTACAGGCACATGTCATATTTTTGAATTTCTATACTCTATTGCTACAGTATATAAGTATATGAAGTGTAAAAGTGCTGGCATGCAGTTTTCCAATTACATAAAGTGTAGGAGCTGCATGCTCTTCATGTAACTGCATGTTTCATTTCAAGGGATGAAACAAGGATACCTCTTCCTGAATGGAAAATGTGTGGATTATGTATCTGATGTGAAATGGGAGGGTCTGTGATCAGGTTGTCAGATAGTTATTTTCTTCTTCCTTTAACTACAATTATAATAATGATCTCTTTACTACTTGCAATGTCTCTTTTTCAATTCAGTCCGGTGATTACCAGAGCTTCTTAGGCCTTGACAGCGGACAACTCTACCATTTCTCTGCAGCTTACTTCACTCACCAGCACTGTGCTTACATGCATGTATATGCAGTAACTTGCACACACATGCACAGGGAATATGAACTCTTTTTGTAGTAAGAATTAAAGGATTATCAAAAAAGAGAGCAAACAAACAAAGGAAAAAAAAAAGAAAGGATGCAAGAGATCAATTAGCCAATCACAATTGAAAACACGATGGTTATAAGATATAACATCATCTCATGCCTCAACAATGGAGGAGAAAAAAAAACCCAGGTTTGATTTTCACTTGAACTGTCCTTGCACAGAACAATACAAGCAAGTTATGAACTGTTTAGTCTCATATGGCACTTACAGTGAATGGAAGAAAGAGAGAGAGAGAGCGTGGAAGAGAAACAGAGGTGATACACAAAGAAAAGAAAAGCAGTGACAGATTCAACAGAAGTGATAAGTATCAGGGAGAGAAACACCTGGGCTCTCAAACAAGCCGCCACATCTTCAATCCTTTCGGTTTATTTCAGCTCTGTCAGTATGATTTATCATCTGATGTACCTGCGCTGCCAATCTCTCTAGAATACTCGTCTGTCTGACTTACTTTTTCCTCCGTCTTTTTCTCACCACGTCCCAACTGATATGCAAATGCGGCGAGAAGAGTCAGAAAGAGGAATTTATGCCAAGTCAAATATTTTCAGTGAAGCTCTTTCAAAGCATCTCAGGGTTGTACAACAATGATCGTCTCATCATCATCAAAAGGTTGCTTGTCGGGATTATGCAGCACAAGCGATATGTGGTGCCGTCGTTGTTAGTTTTGATTGTATAAGACCTCTAGTTGTCTTTTATGTCCCGGTGGTATTACACGTTTGAATAGGGATCATGGAATATTGTCTATATGGAGGAATTTGCTTTGTCTGTGGCTTAACAGCAAATCATCGCTAAATCAACAAAGGCATTGTTCTGTACTTAGTCTGGGTAATTTAAAAAGACAGTTCCTTAAAATCCCACCCAGACAGTACCGAGCCTTCATATTTATTTTTGTTCCATGCCTAGGAAGCTAAAATGCCAGAGTGCACTGAAGTTCCAATTTCCATACCCAAAAATGTATATTTGAATACCGTTTAAACACACTGAGGCAATGTGACCGCTGAACAAAAGTTCAGTCTTTATTAAAATAGCATTTTTCAATTCAGGTTTGGTTGGATTGGCTTGATTTGTGTAAGTGGAATAACTCCACATATGGATCCTGTATTGACTAACTCGTGATAATTTGGACTGGTGGCTTGCTTCGCTACAATCATATCTTTAGCTGGTTGATTTTCCATGTTACAATGTAATTGTCATTTTGTTGGATTAATTAGTCAATTAAATGTTGGTAAACGTGAAAAGACAATTTATTGTTTAACAACGAACCCTATCAACACACTGTCCGTAGAATCAACCACAATGTGGCAATTGTGTTGTACAATTAATCCATTCCTGCATGTCTACAATTATATTATGTGATGGTGATAGAGAAGATAGCTGGGATTTGTTGAAAGGATTATTCTTTATATAATTAAATAATAGTCAAACAAACCAAATCAATACATAACAAAGGTAATATACCATCTTTAGGGTTTCTTAAGCTATGAATTGGACAATCTAATTCCTTTTCTGTCCCGTTTTAACTTTAAACTAATCTGTTCTGTCATGAATGTTAAAGTTTTATGTATAATTTAATCTGTGTAATAATCTATTTTTTTTATCTATTTTAAAATTATGGCTCAAAATGTGACACAAATATATGTTAAAATGAACTCTTTTCAAAAGAATGTCCTGTGGTCTGAATTGTAAACCTTGTAGCATTTCCTGATGAAAGCACTCTGTTAGGTAACAGACAGACAGAGCTTAAGGCAAGTGTAGTTACCTGAAAAAAATAAATAAAAAAACTTTCTAATTTTACAACCATTAAAAGGAAATGCATCTTTAGGGTTAATCATGATGACTGACTTTGTGTGGAAGAATATATGTAATATCGCAGAAGAACACAATCTCCCTAAGATAGGGTCTTTATGACCACGTTTAGAATTTCTGGAGTATTTGCCTCTTTTATTGATTTTAATCTGTATGGACCGTCTGGAGTTAAGTAAGATGAGATATTACATTAATCATATAGCCGTGGTAGCTAATGACTATTTTCTTGGGAGGGCTACAGGCCCTGGCGCCTTCTGTTCACACATTCTGGCATGGTGTACAGCAAGGAACCAACATGCTCAGAATTGCCATAAAATTAGACCTTTGACTCTACTTAATAGTGTAACTGGAGTAAGACTGTACATGCTAATGCAATTAAAAGCATGCATTGAATCCATACCCTCTTATATGTAAATGTGTAAATGTGTAAATGTTCGAACTCAAAACAATACAGAGTTAACCTGTTGGCCAATTTCCCTCTTTTTCTCTTGCTTTTCCTCTGTGTGTGACTCCCTCCTTCCTTCACCAAGTCTCATAATTGCTTTAGGACTCTGCGGATCCGCTCCTGAATTCAAAGGTGGGGAGTAATAATTGGATTTGCAGCAAACATGCTGAGCTGTGTTGCTCTCACTGTCCGGTCCTGTCCTCGGGGCTACAAGCTGCACTTTATATATCCCATCCACGCACCTAGAAAAGGGGATATACAGAGCCCCATATAGGATGTATGTATGTATGTGTGTGAAGCTTTAAAGGGGACTAAATTTAAAGGGCCATAGTAGGTGGCAAACATTGGTTAAATGCTAGAGATTGTGTGTGTGTGTGTGTGTGTGTGTGTGTGTGTGTGTGTGTTCGCTTGAGGTAGACAAAGAACATTGTGTTTCCTTATTGGGCTTCGGGACCCCTCCATCACTTACTAAAAAATGCAATGCAATGGCCGGAAACAAATAGCTATGTGATTAAACTTAATACATCCTAACTGTTTTCTTTATTGTTCAATTTGTACCTCTCTCTCTCTCTCTCTCTCTCTCTCTCTTTTCTCTCCTTCTCTCTGTAGCCCTCTCTGTCTCCTTCTCTCACACACACATTGTTTCAAATCATTTTTCAGTGGACTGACAGTGTAGAAGATCTAAGGCACAGCCCTTTAAAGTGTGTTTGTGTTTTTGTGTGTTTGAGGGATGAAGACATAGAGCAGAAAAGTGACTGTGTGTGTGTGTGTATATGTGTGTGTGTATATGTGTGTGCGTTTATGTGTGTGCACCTCTTTGGGGCCTGACAAGATGTCTGTAGCTGCAGGTGAAGAGTCTTGGCTGAGGCCCTGATGCAGTCTCCTTGGCAGGCTGAAGACGGCGTCACATCAAAGCTTAACGCCTGGAGAAATGGGAGTGTGCCTAGTATGTGTGTGTGTGTGTGCGTGCGCGTGTGTGTTTATTGTGTGCGTGGGTTTGAGTGTGTGTGTTTGTATGTATTTGGGGTTGTGTTGCTAAGCAGTTGTCAACACAGTAAAGGAAGTCTGGGTCTGTAACTCTATCTTCTTTCTACATCGATGTCTTTTTTTTTTTATTTGATCACTGGCATATGTCATTTACATTTATTTAAAAAAGATCCTGAGGGCATGCTAATAAAAGGAAAAGTTGACTCATGACATTTACGTTCACATATCACATATCTCAGACTAAAGCCCTTCTCTTTGAAGTATCTTATACAAAATAGTAGTTTACTAGTTTAATTTTTTAACTCTTTTTTTTTTTTTTGAGGGAGATGGTGATAGACAGAGATTCAGCAAAATACAGAAGCCTGCAAGCAGTTGTATATCATCAAAATAATATTTTGGCCAGATAACACATAATAATGATAATACTTGTCTTGTGTCTATTGACTTCTATCTGTTGGTCTTCTATAACTGTCTTGGTGTACAATGCACAGACAAAACAGAAGAAACCTTAACAGAAATACAGTACATTCTAAATATCTTTGTGTCTAGGCTTTTTATTATTGTCATTGTATTATATTGTACAATTCTTCAGTGTCTATTCTTCTGGTCTCACCATAAGAAGCAAATTCCAAGGTTAATCTGTCTATAATACTTTAGCAAACATACACTTGTCATGCACCTTAGGAGGAGGAGGAGGAGGAGAAAAAGAAGAAGAAGAAGAAGAAGAAGAAGAAGAAGAAGAAGAAGACATGTTTCTCTGGGGTCAGAGACACATAGCACTAACTCTAAATAAGTCATGCTTAAAAACAAAGAACACAGGTCATTGTGGTCGTTACATGAACTGTTATTGGAAATGACAAATGGTCTTTCATGTCTCCTTAACTTCCTCTTGGGCCTTTCAGGTGCCAGTCCATTCCATTACGGGCCATTCTTCTGGGGCTGAGAGGGGCTGACGGACAAGCAGAAGCATTGTAATACAACAGTGACCATCTTTAGTAAGGAGTGTTTACCTTCAGAATTTGTCCTCAGGACACATTTCAGCAAACCTCAGTGGACATCTGTCCATGAAAGATTTAAGGATACGTCCATCAGAAACTATTCTCAAGATGTCCTGTTCTGGAACACAAACAGGATGACAGGATGGGTCCAGAGTACAGCGTTGTGTGCATCTCTTAACCCTCTGCTGTGTCAGAAATGTTTCACCTTGCTCTGGGAAACACAGGTGCACACACCACAAACACGCACTAAACTGGACAGGTGAATGAAGAGACTGTACTATAGACCTTGTCAGTTCAGTTCAAATTATACCGGACAGTGAGATACATACAGTGCAGGGTCCAGAGACAATCCCTTACCCTCTAAAAGAGGCAGCGCAAAGGACATGGCTTTATGTGTCGACAGTCAGCCTCTGCTTTCTGATTTTGACAGGTGCCATCCTTGACAGCTGATAGTATTTTTTCCCGTTTAGAAAATGTTTGTGCACTATGCGACCAAACCACTGATAATCGTAATTATTGTAATTGTAATAAAAAAATATATGTTTTAAAGTAGAATGACCATAGCAAACAAACATATCTAAATGACAGATGCAGTTGTTTAACTCATGAAACAATTTGCAGGCTGAAACGACCTTAACTGGATATGAAATAATCCCTAGATAAACAAAAATAAAAGTTCTAATCCTGTTTTGGTTTCGGTTGAGTGACGTTGATCTGCTCTCCTGCTAGTTGCCCAGATGACCTCTTAGTCGTCGACAGACGGTGGTAAGCAGAGTCGCCCGAATACCAAATTATTTATAAGCTGCACACCAGCCAACCACCCCACCCTTGTACTCTAATTTGGCTTCATCAAAGTCCGCGTGTCTTTTCTGTGTGAGTGAGTGCATATACACATCTGTGGCTTGAGTGTACATGCGTTTGCTTGCTCCTGCTGGTGTTTCCATGAGTGTGTGCGTGTGTGTGTGTGTGTGTGTGTATGTGTTTAATTCAAGTGGTTTAGCTGGTATATGCTTGATGCAGCAACAATGGTCCACTGAACTTTTGATCCACTAAATAGTTAATGAGTGATTTGATTAGGACCAAGAGGCCCCACTTATTACTGCAGATGAGATCAGTGTCTGGGTCAAAGAAGGAAGACGATAGCAGGGCGTCTGACAGAGACACATTTTCACAACATCTTGATGTGGCATCACTCCGTTGTGGATTCTTCTTGGTATAGTTATGGCTTGTTTTTCTCACATTGATTTGGGTAGCCTGCCTCCAACTTTCTTCAAGCATTTCAACAATGTGAGATGTGGAGCACTGACTGTCCTAACAAAATGACAATATGGAAGTATGTAGATAGTTCAAACGGTTCAACATTCTGCAGAACTGGATGAACAAGTGTGCCAGTGTATTTCCCTATGCATAATATTTTTTGCTTTATTTATAATACTTTTGAATCGATCAAAGATCATTTCGGGACTGTATACAGGTACAGTATATATCAATTCATCTCAATTTACCTGACAGAGTCTCCCCATTCCTTTCATTAACTCCATGATTGTCATAAGCACACACGCTCACGTACACACACACGTCATCTCGGTGCAGCTATAAGCTAGGCTGAGCAGCAGCCACAACAACAAGCACTAATGTCACTGCGTCCTCCTCTCTGCTTCTTCCCCCCTCTCCACTCAATAATTCAGTGCAAGGTGTCAGACAAAGCTGCCCTGGCTCATACAACCCCTGTAAAAGACACCACCGCTTGCTTCGCTGATTTACATCTCTACCCCCCACCACCTCCTTGTCGCAATTAAACATTTGTCTAAGTGTTTAGAGGTGAATGCATGCGGACAAAACAGTAGTGGTAACTGAAATAAGGCATGCTTACTCCACACTTTACCCCTCCGTGTACACCGCAGAGAAACATTTTACGTTCATTGTTCTAAATCCCATGTAAAAATGTTAAATAAAATCCTTGTATGGAATTATTTAGTTTGGAAAAAAAACAAACATTTGCAATACTGTATACCCAACCAGTACCAACCAGAGTTTTTGTTTTACAGAGTGCTCTTTATTCCATCTTTAATACTGTGATTTTCCTTGCTTACGTTGTAGCTATGCAGCCCTCCTAAAGCTAAATAGCCTCTTATCACTGCATACACTGTGCTTACCCAAAATGCTCACTGACACCCCAAAAAAACACTTTTTTTTATTTACTCCATTAACTAGAGTATGACATTAATATCTGAACAACTTGCGTCCCTGTCTATTTTTTTTTTTGTTTTTTTGTTTCTGTGAGGAATGGTGTGAGATTCACTCATGTATAACTTACACACTCGTCCTTGAGCAGGTAATTAGATCGCGTCTGTGACTCAGAGGTCAATCCAGTTATTGCATTTAGGTTTGGAAAAAATAAAAAAAGACAGGCAGACAGGCGTCATTTGCAACACTCCCTCACTGAGTGATAGAGGCATGTACAGGAAGACCAATGTAAAGTCAGAGGGAGAGAAAGCAGGTCACACAAGAAGACACTGAAAGGGCAGCAGGTACACATGTGAGCACATATACACACGTGGTTAGCTTAGCAGAAGCTGACAGGGGCTATAGACGCACGTTGTTTGGACACAGAAATGCACGTACTCTGTAATCAAATCCAGTATAATGTGAGTAAAGGCCTTGCTGCCCTGAATGCAGAAGTGTTGGCTCTTTTTTGGCACCGTGTTGGATCTTGGCAAGGGCAGAGAACAAGATGCTCAAGTGATGTAGCAGGTGTCTGGAGGAGAGAGGGATAGAGAAAGAGAGAGAGAGACAGGAAGAAAAACATCTGTTGTTTCTTCCATGGATATTTGCATTGCTTCTATCACCTGACAATCCCCGCTAATGGTTATAGCCTTGCCCAATAGTTTTTCAAAGACGCGTCTGTTATCAGTATTTCTCTGTTGCATTCTGTGACTATTTAAATACTCTAATCATGAAGTGAAGACTTTGGGAAATAGTATGGAGGTTTATTACAACTTTGGTGTTGTTTTTGTAGCTTTGGAGATCATTTCTTCTGGTCCTAATAGCATTGCACTCAACCAAACCAGTTGATGAGCAGTTGATGAGCAGTCGCTGCGGTTATGTAGTTTCAAGAAGGGAAAATAGACATCAAGTAAACATAAAAACAGTGAACTTGCTAAACTAATAAGGGGATAATGGAAAACCCACAGAATGCATCTGCTAAACATCGGAATATCAACACTGCCATTGTGAGCATGTTAGCACGTTGACATTAGCATTTAGCTCAATGCGCCTACAGCTTCACGATGCCTGCAGTGTGGCTCGATACTCGATACTATTTCTGAACAGCATAGTTATAATTATATACTTTGGCACAGTCGTGTATGTTCTTTGTCCCCTCCCCTGTGTGGAATATGACATGGTCTTAAACAAATCCAATATGCCACACAAGAAGTGGAGCGCTAACAAGCACCCACGGTGACCAGCGTACTCTCTGTTAAGTAACTTTTGTATCCAATCGTGGACATGAATTCGAGCACGCAACGATACTAGTACCCTGACTGGCACACTCTCTTCCTCTTTCTTCATCGCAGCCTTCACCACTGCGTCGTTAACTCCTGTGCTGCCCCTGTGTAGCTGGTGGGACGTGGGGGACACAGGGAGCCACCCTTGACAATGATGGATTTGACAAGAGGAAAGTGTTAATGATATTCCCCCTTTGATGGCTGGGGCTACTTCACACACATTTGCATTTCCATTCATCATCCCAGCATTTATCATTATGGGGTGGCTGCCAGATCTAATTACAGTCCTGGGCTAACGGGGGTGACGCGCCTGATATGAGGGCCCACAGCCCCTTACCCATCTCTATTTCTCTGTGTTTGTCACTTCCTCTCATTCTCTCTTGTACACTTTAATTTTCTCATCTCATTCCCCGTCTTTCTGTTATTTGTTATCTTCTTCTCAATCTCTATCTGCTTTCTTTCATAATCTGCACCCCCCCCCAACTCTCTGTGTACGGGGAAACATAGGAAAGTATCCAGGCAGGAAGTGCAGCCGTGTAGGACCAAACCCAATTAACTTCACTCTAAATGAAGTCATTTGAGGCCTCTTCATTAGAATTAGCCCAAGAAGAGAGGGAGAAACTGGAAGGGAAATAAATAAATAAATAAGGGATGAGATTCAGTTTCATAACACTGTTCTCGTACGTCTCTCTCTCTCCTCTCTCTCTTCCTCTCCTGTCGGGTGATTTAAGCAGTGATCCAAGGAGATCACATTAGGAGGTTGGTGATTATCCCCTCATAAGATTATCAACACTAATTATTCGTGACCAATCACTTGTTGCAAAGAAAGTGTTGGTTTTTACACCGTTATCATACAGTATATCTGGTTGTTGAGTAGTACATTTTTTTCCCCTTTTCCTTCGGATTAGTCCATTTCAATATATGTACATTTTGCCTGTTCAAATGTAGAATAATCTGTTTCTCTGCTTTAAGCCTCCTCTCATCAAGCTTCTCATCAAAAGTTTCCAGCACATTGTTTAGAGTTGTTTGTTCCAGGACAAAGCCCAGTACTGTAGTACCACAGGGGAGCTGCAGGGTCACGGTTGGACCTCCTATGAACCACTAAGACCATCTCTCGCTATTTATCATGCGCACAGCATGATCTAGGCAAGCCTGAGAAGAGTCATCCTTCAATAGGCAAGCACCAGCATACAACACAACAAAACAGAATGTCTGCCAAAACTGCTTCACACAACTGTTCCCGTCTAAAGTTGCGCATGAGAAACTGAACGTCCTTTGTTAAAATAAACCTGAAGTGTCTGCGCTTTTGGTAGAGCTAACTCTACAAGCTTGTTTGCCTCTAAACTAAAAGATCTGCATTCAGCCACTTGTTAAGATAAGAGTATAGGAAAGTATACTTTTGTTTATTTAGATAAGTCTATTATGAGAGCTGAAATATCTCCTTTTAGGAAGAAACCACTGATACAAGGAATGAAGGAAGAGAGGAACTGCCGTAGGACAAAAGTGGACAAGTAACGTTTAAAATAAGTCAAATGAATAGCAGTCAAATGACACAAGTCCTTTGTGGTGTTTCAATCTGATTAGGATCAAGTGGCAAAGGAGAAGACATAATGTTGGATTCAAACAGGGAAGAATTAATACACCAACAAAGACATTAAGGATGAAAGGAGGGTGCTGGAAATAAAGAACTGTAAAAGGTCCAACAGATCCTGTGTATTCTTTTGACTTAACATTTTGTACTACAAAAAGACAAGTCACAAACACAAAAAAGTTTTTACAAGTCAAAGGAGTTACTTCCCCGAAACTATTTATGCACTTATCGGGTCTTTTAAGATATACAAGTCAATGATATAAAAGATACAAACCATTTAATCAGAATTTTCCTTAGATAAAGAAATGAGGGGTGGGTGGTGGCTGGTGAGGGTGGAACAGAAGACCTTTAGTGAGTCAACCCATGCTGGACAAATTACCAAAAGACCCAGTGAGAAAGATAACGACAGCATGAATCGAGGCAAAGCCTGGCTTGGAGGAAATGAAAGGTGCCCTGTACGCTGATAACCATCGTGTCGACTTACACAGCAAATTACTGGGCTGGCTGTTATAACTGGCATTAGAAGCTCCATCGTTAGATGTGACATGGTTGGGGGAGGGAAGGAACAAAAGTCATGTTCTGAAAACAACTTCAACCAAGTTGTTTCCTTTCGCTGTTTGGCCGTCATAGCAGACGGGCCTCTGCGATAAGTAGCTGGTAACCTGAACAGCAGATAAAAAGATGTCAGACAAGGGTGCACACACACACACACAAACACACACACACACAGACACACACAAATGCAAATGCATACACACATACAGCTGCCATATGTTTTCAGGAAGCCAGGGACCCTTCAAGATGAGAGGGGCTTCTGAATTATTGATCAGTGATTAGCAAATGCAATAGAAATGTTACCCTTGATGTTGGCTGGCTGAGCAGTGTGTGTGTGCGTGTATATATGTGTGTATATGTGTGTC
Organism: Bovichtus variegatus; assembly: GCA_943593645.1. Classification (NCBI taxonomy): domain Eukaryota; kingdom Metazoa; phylum Chordata; class Actinopteri; order Perciformes; family Bovichtidae; genus Bovichtus; species Bovichtus variegatus. The sequence goes on along the minus strand of CALSCE010009506.1, from coordinate 10,903,501 downwards.
ACCACTCTCCTACTATGGTACCATGGTCAGCCCCTCGAAAGTTCATATCCACATTAAAGTGCATATTGTCAACTATGTTCAGTTTTTTTTATGTACACAAGTAAGTACTCATATAATTAAAGCATTTTCATAAGTGTGTGTGTATTTGCGTGTGTGTGTGTGTGTGTGTGTGTGTGTGTGTGTGTCATGGGAGGCTGCAAACAGAGTCACCACTGCAATTTGAAGGGGGATCTAATTCATTATTAAGTCAGGGACAAAACAGGCAGTATGGGAGGCGGGTAACAGTAGGTGATTTCAGGCCTGTATTGATTACTGGCAACACCAGGAGCCAAGTGTAGTGTGACGGGCTGAACAAAACCTGCAGCACGGACACACACACACACAGACACACACTCACGTGCACACACACGTAAACAGGCCATGGATGTAGAATGGCCATTGTCATTGCCTTTGAAGCTTATTGTACCGGCTGTTGTGATGCTCTTTCACTGAGGTGAGTCATTTGGCCGAGGTGGGTGGCAGGTTACCGCAGTCAGGAAGTTGATGGCTAGCTAATGTGGCGCACTGTTTTTTGTTTGTGGTTAGGTAAGTGATTGGAGCCTATTGTTGCTGATAGGTGGGTGGAGGAGCAGGGGACCTGCAGTTACTGGCTTTCTGACAATTAGCTGCAAAGTTGCAATTGCCTTTTTAAATGAAAAAAACATCCCATCATAAAACAAAGAAAGAAACATTGCTTGGACACAAAGCAGGCACTCCTGGTGCATGTGTTGGCTGCATACTGTTCTCAAAAAAGGACATGGATTGCCCCAAACAGGTCAAGGCACACTACTTTGTAGAGTAACTTAAGTTAAAAAGCATAAACAGAAAGGACGTGGAAGTATTTATCAGACACGACATGAATAATCATTATTTCTATAATTAACCTGTGAGTGATTCCTTCAATTAGCATGCTGTGTTGTGTGGATGCATGATTTCAACTTTTAAAGTAAATATAACCAGAGCTAAAACAATTGGTCAACTATTATATTAGCTGATCAACAGAAAACCAATCAGCAAAAATGTTGATAGTTCATTTATTTCTTTTCTTTTCTTTTTTTAAGCACAAATTTTAGCTTTTAAAATGTGAATATTTGTTGGTTTTCTTAGTCTTCTATGCCAAGGCTCGGACTATGGAAATCAAATTTGTTATAATTTAAAAATAAATGCATTAATTAATCAAGAAAATAATTAGCAGACTACAATAAAAACAACCTTTAATAGCCCCTGAAGTTAAAGGTCTAAACTATCATTCAAACTGTTAATTCCTTCAGTTCAGTAAAAATCCTTCACCTTGCATCACCCTCCAGTGATCACTTTCGTCATTCAACACAACCAAAATACAGTAAACTGGAATACAACCCTACATCTGCCCCTCTATCTTGGACAGTTGTATTGTATTGGTGTGTCTTTTTGGAAGACGTATTAGACGCTAATAATATTTGATCAGCGCGTTTAAAGTCAAATTGAATCACATCCGTAAGTGGATAGGGGCTGACATATGTTTCAGTATCTCCTAGAGAGTGATACATTATTCTGTGGCCAGTGTAAAAGCATAATGAAATATAAATATCCGTTAATCCTCACATTTCATCCAGTCAGTCACCACACAGCCCGGCTCAGCCTCAGCCTGCTGTTAACACGGTGTGATGTCCGTGTGTATTTTGCATGAGGAGAATACAGTTGTGTGAGTTGTGTGTGTGCTGCGCCTGCTCTCGCCGAGTGTGTGCGTGTGCGTCTGGTTTCCTGGCCATGAGAGAGCAGTTCACACTGTGAAAGAGTCATCTTTATTATAATCTGCCAGAAGTAGTGGCAGCTTGGGAGAGGAACTGCCACAGCTAGGTAATCGAAAGCCGCTAGGCTGGGACGACAAGGGGCACTTGTGAGACGTACCAGCACAAGCCATATGGCATACTGGCTTGGCAAAACTGGCAACTCTCCTCTCTATAACCAAACGTTTTTTTTGTGTGTTATTTGTGGAGGAAAAAAAACACCACAGGATAATTTTCCATCATAGTTTATACTGTAGCTTGTCAGTTCTTTGTTCTCTGCTTCTTGTAATCCTTATGCTTCAAAGAAATAATCTCAACCTGGTACGTAAATGTCACAGCATGCACATGATCCCACATGCTATTTGAGGATGCAGTTTACTGTAAATAAACACAAAAAAGGAAGAAAAGGATATGAAACCTGATCGCATTAGTAATGTTGACTCTCATTTGACCCCGGCGTATTTGCTGTAAACACAAGGGTAATACTAACCAAAATAAATATTAGCATAATGCTGGGGGCAAGAGAGTGCTTTTCCCATAGAGTGATTAAAATATGAGAACAGAACACAACACAATGTGAAGTCCCATGGCACGACTGCAGTTAGCGTAGAAAAGCTAATTTCATGATAAATTAAAGAACGCAGTGGTTCCTCTCAGGAGATATCATCCCCTTGTATTTGTTTTATGAAAAGGAGTAAAATTAGCCTTATCGTATATTATCTTAAACATAATTAATAAAACATTAATTTCCTGGTGAATTCTGCATTTTTTTTTTCTTCTTTTCTTTCTTTCTCTTCGCTGTAGGTTCAACTCTCTTAAGGCATGATTTGCATATTCCACAAACACAAAAGAAACAATAACTTATGATTGTAATGAAGGTTAATTCAGCCTGAGTAGTTACATGCTGAATAGTTACATCAGATCACTGGCATATACTTCCATTTGAGTTTGGGTTTAAAACGATTCATTATGTTTAAGCATAACATCACTATACCAAATGTATCTTTATTTATCCTACATTTAGTTGTCTCAATAATTAAAGCTATAAAATGTCCTAATATTATAGCGTGCATGGTGAAATACTTAGGGTTAGTGATTTTTCAACACATATTTTCATATTTCTGCTAACAACTTAATCTGATTCATCACCGAGTACTTGGCGATGTAGACATTTCTTATTAATCCTCTGTTATTTTATAAATTATGGCTGCTCTGCATTCTGTGCTTAACTGACTCCCTCTACCTACCAGGGCAGAAATGCAGTGAATAAAAATGGAGTCAATAGATCATGGGGGATACTTAACTGCAGACAGGCGTGATTATGAGGTGCGGGAATGTGCCACAAATTTACTCCGGGCCAATATGTATTGCTTACGCTTATAATAAATGTTATCTTTCTGAGGAGAAAAAAGCTGTCAAGTTGATGAAAGACACAGATGAGCATCTATATGGCTGACCAACCATGCATAGATATGCACAAATGCAGTTTTCAGTAAAGGAAGCAGAGGAGAGGGGAAATATGCTGCTGTATCACCCCTTTCAATGAGCATGAGTAATTGTTTTAACTTGTTTAGGTCTTGATTATCTTAGTAATGTGTTAGAAAATAACAACGCAGGTGGAAAAATCTAAGAAATTAATATTTAACAGGACAAAGGCAGGAAATGTTAATGGCCGAGGTGAGATTATAACTCCCCCTCCCCAAATCCTTGCGATAGACTGGAAGTCTATCTGTGGTTTTTTTTCCCTCCCTCATCCTCCATATACATGCTGGTTTGGCTTCCAGTTCCCATGTGACCCTTGATAGAATAAAATGGGTGTGGAAAATGAATGGCTTTTTGTAAGAGGAAGTGGTAACCGTAGCAACGTGGCCCAGTTTGCGCTGATATTAAAAAGATAAATAAAGTTTAGTCCTTTCTTGGGAGTTGTCACATGTCCCGCAGCTTCCTAATATGCAACCTGATCCCTGTGGGCTTTATTGGAATTATGAAGTCTTCTACATGTATTCTAGATAAATGGCCAACACAGTAACCATGCCCAACCAAGTCATGCAATCCTATTTTGTCCTTTAAATGTTACAATGACAGTGCTTAGACAACAACAAGACATCTTCTGCCTCTCCCTGCTCCATTACCGGGGCCTGGATCTTAGCTTAGGGGTGTTAGAAGCTGTACTAGTTGTTTGTAATGAATATGCCTACTTTGCCCAACGTATCAAATAGCAGTGTTAACATGACGTAGAGAAAACCTGAGATGGTCTGGAATCTAAAACCTGTGTCGGAATATCACCGTTGTCCTTCTCTCTCCTCACCTGGCTTAAAGGATCATTTGTGTAACCTCTCATAGCTAATAAGAATTAGTTATCTTCCTCGTCTCAAACATCACAGTGGAAAGAAGTGAAAGAAGAAAGAGAGAAAGAGAGGCCTGATGATGTCTCTGGATTCGATTATTCTCGACTCAGTAAAAGGGTACCCAACATGTGGAAAATGTTTCTGAGGCGAAAGCAGGGCATTTTTGTCAGAAAGGATTATTCAGGTAGGGTTTTATACAAGTGACTTGACAAACACAAAGTCAAGCGATGTACAAGATCGCGTTTTGAAGAAGTGTAGAGTAAAATCAAGTTGAAGACTTGAGTCTCGATTGGTGCCAAGAGGGTTGTTGCCTGGAGTTGCTTGAGGAAATGCCTCAGCAGAAAAAGACAGGGAAAAAAAGACTTATCGGTAAGTTTTTTTAGACACAGTGAAATCATTTTAGGCTAGTTCGACTTGAAAACGTAAATCCCCCCCGCTGCCTTTAAAATGTGAGTAAACTGGAAACTTTGTTCGAAGCCGTCTAATGAGTTTTGAAAAAATAGAACCAATTTTAGTTCACTGAACTCGAAAATAAAAGCTCAATAAACTTAAGATGTTAGTGACCTTATTAAGTGAAGTGTAGGGGCAAGGAGACTGAATTGTATTTCAGCCTTATTTATGGCAAGCATTGTTTTCATTATTATGAATAGAAACAACATGTATTCAAGACACACAGCAAGTTTCCATTGTGTATGTTTTCTTCAAACTACAAAGCAGAGGAGGAGCTTCAACTCTCAAACAATGCATGCTGGGAAGTCTGCGAATACCCCGATGATGTTTCTTTAGAAACTTAATTAAAGAAAATTGAATTAAAAGTTGTCATTGAGCTCATTATTTAAAGTGAAAAGAGTTGAAGTCAGGACAACTCGTGTTTATAAATTCCAAAGTGCTCTGAAAATAAAAATAAATAAAAAATAAAACGTGTATATTTAGGTTGACTAAATAAGACAAGATTAGTTTATTCCACTATATTCATGTATGATGTATTACAGTGACAATGTTAAGGTATAGGTAGGCTATATGTTAATTGTTAATACAACTCCTTAAGGTGACGTTTCCTTGGGAAAAGGCTTCCAGAAACTCATTCGGCGAGATGCAATTATCTAATAAACTATTATTAGATAATTGCATAATACTAATTATCTTTTCTTCCTTTCTTTTCTTTTTTTTTTTTTCCAAGCGATGACGACCGACCACATAGGTGGTATAGACTAATGGGTGATGAGTAACCCAGAATTAGATGGAACCTCTGAAACATAACCACAGGAACGTGAAGCCATGCACTTAATTAAATTAACTCTGATCCTCGTTTACCTTGACCATAGCATGTTAATATTAAAGAATATATCATTAATTAACATAGGTCATATGCATACTATATTATTATGCCGCAGGGCATGATAGGAGTCCCATGATGATGAAATAAGGCTGTTTCCCTATCTCTTTAGGCAGCCAAGTGTGAAGTAGGAAAGGTTTGTGTGAGACATTTGGGCCATTAACAAAATGATCACATGACTGAAGAAAGAAGCTGTACGGTGAATGTTTGGTTAACCTATGGCCACATGTAATTTAAAACATAGCTTTTGGCTTTGATATTTAATTTGTACCAGGAAACATTACTAAGTAAAATGTAACCCTCATTCCACATTAAATTAGAAATATGCAGAATTATCTGCAACCTTATGAGGAGAATTGCTCAACATGTTTCCTTTCTTACCAACTAACCTAATATCCCAACAATGGAAAAGTAAAAAATGCTGGAGCAAGTTCTGCTACATCCACACATGACTGTTCTCCAGTGGCTCGTTTGCCTCCTGAATATGCTACCAGAACTGTAACAAGGGACTCCCTGTCCTGTTCTCTGGTACTCAGGCCCCAGGCCAGCCCTAGAGGAGCCCTGCTTCCAACATCAGGAGATAAATACATTGTTCCCTGTAGTATTACTTCTGCCTGAATACAGAACAAATACAAAATGTGCTGTAGTCCAGTGATAAAAGTAACTTTTAAAGGCAGTCAAAACTTGAAAATGTAGCCCTCACAATATGGACTTCGAACAATCTACAAATGTCAAAGTAACAACATACACTCAATTAAAACATCAATCAATTCAGATACGTCTTACGATAATATATTGCATACAAATTATCCATATATAATAGTGCACTTAACCCTTCGGAGACCAACAGCTGGATCATCAACATTAATCTTTAAATATTTCATGACTAATCAGTAAAATATTGATGGTGAGTTCATTAGTACAGGCCTCTTGTTCCTGACGACCTGTGAATATGCGGCTGATTGCATATGTCAGCCACATGTCAATGTCAGGAAAAAAAAAGTATTTCTGAGGTCACAGGAAGTCTTCCTGGCTTCCACAAGCCATGGTGCAGTCAAAGAACAACATTGTTATTTTCCATGGAATGAATGTTTGTTTGGGAGGAACCCTCAATACTGCTAAAACAATTTATAGAGAGTCAACTGCAGTAATTAACCACCAAAACTTTGTTTTTGAAGCTTAATGATGCATTGATGTATCACCCAAATACAATTTTATCCCAATCTCTTCATAATTCTGTTTATTTCCGTCCAAAAGCAGCTGCTCCAATCATTTCTTTACCCAGATAAACCCAGAGAAGAGATAACACGTCCCGATGGAACCACTTTTCTTTGCCTTTTTCTTAATTTGAACTGAAAGGAAGAATGCGTGTTGTCTCTGTATTTGCACCCATCCTGCATCGTGAGTATTTGCATTTTTGTAACAACAAAGCCTGTCGATGTCAGATCAGTCATTGCTGGATGTTGTTTGCCGATGTAATGAACACGCCTCTGAAGTTCTGAAAAAAGAATCAAATTCCCATTTAGGGAGAGTCTAATTTAACTCATGGAGAGCTATTGTATGTAGATTGTTAGGCTGCCCTCAAAGAGCATGTGTGTCAGCCCGTGTAGTGTAGTGTCAGTGTATACAGCTGCTACTGTGATATTTAAGCATGGACCACAGAAACATTGTCTTCTTTGTTTTGTAGGTAGCTGACATTTATGCATTGCTAAAAAGCAAACAATGAAATGCAGTTAATAACTGTATGTAAATAGAAATGTTAAGGGAGGTGTATGGCTGGTGTGTCCGTCCCTCTTTGCTGTTCTACAGTAATCAGATATTCTTTTTTAAGAATTGCTTTGACAGGGGTTTAAATCCAGCCGTTGAGGTAGAATAACGGTCTATAATAAGATGTAAACCCAAATTCCTTTTCATGCGGTTTTACTCATTTCTTTAAATCCCTCAAATTGGGTTGGAGGATACCGTAAAGCAGCATTTGGAAAGGAGACACTTAAGCTCTCAAGAATCAACATTTCTCTGTAGGGGTGTTTAGCATTATTTTGCTCACTGTATCAAATCCAATTACCACATTGAAATGGAATATATAGTATAATAGGACAGAGTAGTAATGGAATGTAGAGATTGGCAGAAAAGGGAAGAATAGAAGGGCTTGCCGGTGTCCCTTTCTGACAGGTAAGTTTCGTTATTTTTTTAAAGATGCTTCCCCTCAACAAAAACATCAGGCATCAATAGTGTGAGTTTTCTGCAAAGATAGTTAGATCTGGAACAACCTGTGAGCATAAACAACTGTCGAGGCCCGAATCAAATCTATACTGTTTCCGTACTTAAGTTTAGGGTTGAATTAGCATTAAATGTAGTATTAAGGATCCTGGCTACTGGACTGTGACTGGTGTCAAAATGTATCCTAGTCTTCATTATGAGAGAATGTGTGTTTATATGTGAGCAAATGGATCAGTCCATGCACAAGTGTGGGTGTGGTGTGGTGTGGTGTGGGTGCATCTGTGCGTGGGTGCGAGAGTGCCTGCCTGCGTGCGTGCGTGCGTGCGTGCGATGCCCAATATCTAAAATGAAGTCCCTCACAAATCATCAAACAGGCTTTGTGAAATCGGAAAGTTGATTTATTTTTAAACGCACCTACTTTCAGATTTGTTACTCAGCTGCCATCATGGGCATCAGTTTCCTATTTACAAAGGTAAGCAAAAATATTCACTACCGAGCGTGACCATATACCTTAAAATGAGTTTCCTCCCTCATTCTGTCACTCGGGTAGCTCCACTCATCTGGCTGGATAATTTCAATTACAGCTTTCCAAACATTGTGCTTGTGTTGTTGTGTTTGAAGGCGCCAGCTGCACATATTGATAGCGTTTGCTTTGAACGACGGAGAGAAACATGCTAACATGCATTTAAAGAAGAGGTATAAATGATTAAAACACTTTTAAGTGTGCTAATTCAACTCATTTCCAAAGAGGTGGGTAGACTATGAGTGTAATAGTTGGTGTGACATTCCACTTACATAAATCTTTGTGATGTTTAAACTTGTTCGACTTCACTTAGTTTTTCCATTGAAATGCTATTAGCACACTGCAGTTACACCCAATCAATCTAAATAATAATCTGAAATGACTCACGTTGGCAGATTGCCTGCCGACATTTTTCTTATTCCTTACGGATGTGTTTAAATGCCGAGAAACAGCGCACAGTTTTCATAGAGCATACCTGTACTTTAACCAGCCTCTTTATCTCAATGATGAGGATATTTCCCCCTGAAATAACAAAGCATAAATAACACAGAAGTCCCAAAACCATGGAAATATATTACATTACATATACCCCACAGTGTATAAGACCAGTCTCTCTACTGATGTTCATGCTGTGATCTGTACCTTAGACAAGAGTCTCCACTACTGTACATACCATAGCAGTCTTTAATAAATCTGTCTGAGCCAATCCTGATAAAGACGCATGCTTTATATTCCCCTCTTTCCCATTTATTCCCTCAGCAGCTGTAGAGGGAAATGCTATAAACTCCAAGCAAATGCACCAATTGCATTTTGAAAGTGATAAATATTTCAGAGGCGCTAAGAACATATTTAAACTACATTCAAGGCTTCCCCCCCCCTCTTGTGAGATTATGATCCTCCTCTCACCTTTTAGAGATAATCAATGACTCTTGTTATCCCTCTCGCTACAGCCTTCTTTGGGTGTTGAATGGTATAAAATGAAGCGTGTATGTGTGTGAGTGTGTAATGAATGCCCAAGATGTGGCACGCTGTGAACACCATTAATCTACATGTTCTGGAAATATAACCAATTGTCAGACAGACGCTCGCAGATATTCCATCACCTATGCAATTGGCTTTTACCAAGCTCTACAATTCATTTGCGGTGTAATGCGCCCAATAAAAAATTTATTCTGACTGCTCTATTGATTGCGAAATAGCTTAATCTTTTCACAGACAAAAAGATGTATACCACCCATTTCGGCCCAGAAATATCACTATATTCTCATTTGAAATATTGCTGCTCACAGGTGTGCATTTTCGCCTCTGGTGCTTTATTTTGTTCCGTAACGTTTTTGGCATCATGCGTAGATGAAAAAAAAAAAAAAATTGCACAGCATGTGCTAGTACAGGATCTGTCAGATGAGAATTGTTCTGAATGAAGAAACGAAAAAAGCCAAAGGCCATCTCATTCACCATATCCTTTAAAAGAAGGTGGCGGTCAATAATTGTGCAAATGTTATAGACAATTGTGTACACAAACAAATGGGTGGACTGCACTGTTTGAAAAAAAACTGATCATGATTAGGAGAACTGATTATGGCCCAAAACTAGGCCAACATCTGATTTTGAAATCTACATGGAACCCTTGTCAGTATAAATCTACAGCTGACACATATTTCATTTTTAGGGGTGTGACGTTCATGACAAAGTTGTAACTGTTGAACTGTGAATGTGGATATAGGTCACTCCCAACTGGTTATTCGACTATGGGTAATAATATCTACATGTTCAAATGTGAGGCAATGGCATGATCTGCTGTATCTTCTCGGTTCAATATGTGAACAGACATGTGAATAGACCTAGGCTAATAACTGCCTATTAAAATATATATTTGAACAGCAGAAGTCCCATTATTTGCTCTTGGTCTTTCTCGATTTCATTCTCTTTTAATCTTTCCCTTCACTTCAGTCCCCCTTTGCTTTATTCACTCTACCCTCTTCTCTCACATGCCCACCTCCTCCCACCTCCTCCCACCTCTCGCTCTGTCACCCTGCCTACAGTCTGTGCGGATCATTAGCTCCTTTTCTCCATTATCTGCAGCCATCTAGTGTTGGCTTTGCGCCCTAGAAATTATGCTGCCTCTCTGCGAGCTTCCATTCCTTAATAGTACAGATACAGTAGCACTGTGTTCAATATCAATTCAAAACTAGGTTGATAATTGAAGTTGGTTGATTAAAAAATGGTGACTTATGTTTACAACACATGCTGGTTGTTTGTCGCCTCAGAGAAAAATGGGCTCAAGCAGGTGTGACTTACACGGGAAGTTCTCAAAAGGTTTAAAAAGACGGCAGGATCAGGAAGGGAACAATACCAGTAATGCTTCTCGGCCGTAAAAGTTATGAAAATGTCATGTTAAACATTACGTCGAAACAAAGTGTCTGTCTGTGTGCGTGTGGAAGGTCAGAGAGGATGAGAGCACGAGGCTGAAAGTCAGTCAGACAAACCTGACGGACTGAGAGCGTAACCTGACAGTGAACGCAAACATTACATTCACTGATGTTTGTGCTGTTCTCTTTCCAGCTGGGACAGACAGTCAGTAATAACTGCAAACACCTGGGCAGCCTCCAGGCTCTACACCCAACCCCTGGGGCTCTTCACCTGGGACAGGAGGCCCTACGCAGCTTCCCTTACTGCTGGAGAGCTGCCTGAAGCAGGCAGATTATCACACGTCGCCCAGGAGGGACATGAGGCCTGGAATTCTGTCAAACTCTTTTACATTAATCATCAGGACAGAGTGACAGTGCGGTGAGAATACAGATACATATCACCAATGTACCACAAAACCCTCCGACAGTATCAAAAAGTCAACTTTTCCAAAGTTACAGTTAAAATAAGGTTACCTCATTATTTGTATGATTTGCTGGATTGGAATAGTTTTGCAGAACATGATATGACATACCAAACCACACGCAATCAAAAATATGCAGCAGGCAGGCATGTAGAAACATAACACACAAATATGCAGACTTAATATATTTTAAATAATGCAGACAGGGGAGATGCATTCCTCCTTAACACCGTAGATAAAGAAACGATCAATAGCACTTTGTAGCCAGCAGTACTTTAGCTTTTAGCCTTTCATACTTCTTGAGCTTCACTTTTGACACACTTTTTTAAGTGTTTGTGTGGGAAGAGCAAAGGAAAAAAAGCAAAACAATGTTCAATTGTCAAGATCATACAGACAAAGACATTCAAGGGAATTCTGGTAAATGTCAATCAATCAATAAAATAAGACGAATGTATAAACATTTTTTTTTTTTGGATTTCTTTGCAAAGTTAGCATAGTAGCCTCTCATAGAGTCAATCATAGCCCCAGTTAAACATTAATGACTATCTTGCTGGTCAAAATTTTGCCAAAAGAAAATCAAATTGAACACATATATTTTGGAAATAACTCATGCACACAGAAAACCTTCCACCAACGTGTTTGCCTGTATTGACACAAGGCATTGGGGTGCAAATGAAAAACTAATTAAATGAAAACATGTGCTAAGCTCAGTGCTGTATGGGCTTCTACTGTACACACAGGGCTCTGTTAGACATTTGTAACCTAATTCTGTTATGTTTCAATTACCAGACGCACCTTTGGAGTCCACAAGAAGGTTAAGCAAACATGACGTAGTATATAGTTAAGCTGTAGGTGCACACATTTCCAGCCTAAATGCTCCTATCTGCCTATTTAATTAAGTTAAGGCCAGGCTTATGGTCAATATGAGATTGGGCTTGTTTATGAGGGAGCTGGTAATTTGGGTTGTGGCCCCGAAAGCTTTAAGGTCACCAAGAAGTCATTTTTACTAAAAGTTGACTTCATTACAGTTTTACACCCGCACATCACTGGATATATTACCTTATTATAGTTGTAAATGTAAACTTTGCTTAAATGTTCTATTGTACAACACGATATACGGACTCATTTATTGATCAGTGAATATTTTGGTGAGTGAGTTCAAGTAATTAGGTTTTTTTCACAACTTACAATCCAAAGATAAATGACATGCATATATAATAAAACACAGTGTTAAGCACACATCAGTGGTCGCGGATTGTAGTGTGATTTTCTTCCGAAGTCTAAACTTTAATTCTTTTCAGGACAATTAATCGTGGTTGGAGCTGAAGAATGTAATATTTAATCTTTGCTTGCCTAACTCATGCTCAGGTGTGCCTGCTTCAAAATTCCAAATGCATAGCCATAGGCAAACTATTCAGTCTTGAAACATTGTTATTGCATTGAATAATTAATGATATGTCTGGCTAAGGCTGTGTGCCCCCCATTTAATGTTTGGATAGCTTTCAAACCATTTAACAGGAAAAAGGAAATGAGGGACCACCAACGTTTCATGACATGGTGTTGTGGGTGAGGGATATCAAAGATAGACAGAGACTAGCTTCCAGACACGACAAACTAGATGTGAGAGCCTATTAGACTTTTATGAGTTGTACGAATATTCAAACATATCACTAATTAGTTGCACATTATGTGTAAGAAAAACAGATGTATTCCAAGTCAATCAATCTGTCTCTGATGTTGCTAAGACGACAAAGGCCTTCATTGTTAGTCTAAAACGTATTGTGATTTGCCTTGGTCCACCCTGACTCTAACAATGATAAGCAATTAGCCAACGCACTTAGCCAGCAGATTCACTTTAGCATAGAGCTGAAATTAATAGAAGAGGCACCTTAATTGAAACTACACCTGGAGAGCTACAATTTAGCTGAGCATCCAAAGAGAGTTGCATTTGGAGTCGAGATGAAATGTCAGGGATTAAAGCTTATTTCTACAATAGCGACATTATCACAAACCACGATCAAAATGTCATTTTAGCCATACTGAAGGAAATGAATACACTGATATCCATTCTGTGAAGTCTAATTCTTTGCTCTCAGCTTTCCTTCCACTGCAGAGCTTGTGTTTCCCCGCATCCCCAGCTAGAGGGGGGAGATAAATGTGATTTAAATTAATAGCCGCTACTAAATAACTCCTCGGCTGGTAAACGATGCATTCATCAGATACAGACAGCCAATATCCTGTGATTCATGGCACTCCTTACCACGTGAAGGATGCCAACAAAAATTGTTATTACTTTTTAATAAAGTGTACCAGTCACTAATCCTCTCATTTATCAGTGGAAGGCAGTTGGTATGGAGCAAGCTGGTGTGAAACGGTGTGCCTGGCTGCTCTGATGAAGAGGAATGGGAATAGTATTGTCGAATGAAGATGGGCTATTTTATAATGCAACCTTCAATACCTCAGCACTCAGAAGACACATAATGATCCGACACAAAATCAGTATTACTGAATACTTACAGAAATGGTCATTGTAGAACATAACACTGACGCTAGCACAGGAGCTACATGCCATATCATAGGGGTTGGCCAAAGTCGCAACTGCACAGTGATGATTTACATTGAAGTTAGCAATTTAGCGTAATTCCATGACACATTCTCAAATGTGTCATGGAATTGCCTGGCGTGATATGACTATTTATTGAATGATATGGTTAAAGTCATAATCCTTAAGATCTTCATGAAAGCAAACCCCATTTTTGAAACTTTTTTATGCTTGGTATTTCTCAGCAATAGCCATTTAACATAGTTGCATTCTGTAATTCCCTCTCGATATAGTCGTTTTTGTTGTTAGTGGCATGGTCCGCCATTCCTGGATTCAAATTGCGCAGAATGCACAAGGGATTGTTGGTATCAGTCTCACTGTTTACTGTTCGCTCTCCTACAGTGGTAAAGGTCAGTCATTGGCTTTTTACTTTCTTCTTCAAATTGAGTTTGTCTGGTTGCAGTGTAAACCGACATACCAGTTGCTCTTCTGTTGTATATCTGAAAAAGCCCAGATGTAGCCCAGATGTACTTGCTGTCACCACCAGTAACTACGGGTGTCGCCAAATCAATCAGGACTTAAATCTTAGGTATTGGTTTTTTTTCTAGGAAATCCAGTCAATGACTTTCAAGACTCTCAACAAACCATCCATTGCCAGGTCAATGGGAGAACAAACAATGGTTCTTAATATGATATGCTCTTCAACGAAGCAATATTCTAGACTCTATGTTCAGTCAAACAACTCTGTAGCACAAGTCCATCACAGAAAGACTAAGAAAAATATTCTATTTTAGTATGGTGAACTCCTCTGACCTCTGTATATCCTTGGCCTTGTCTAGTATAATCTTCAGTGAATCCTTGCCCTTAATTATATACCGCATTTAAGTTTGAAGTTGTGACATACTATACGTACATTTTTACGTATATTTAAAATATGTTATCTTGTGTTTGTGACCTGCCATTTGAATGTGTGTAAATTCTAACACTATGACTATGAGGTAAAACAGATGTTTCATAGCACGATTGTTTCCTCGGATTATGTCCACTGTGCACACAGCATAAAGTGAAAGCACCACCCACCATCTCAGGATAAAGCCATCACTGTGAGGTACAGTGATTAAAGACTGTGTCTCGACCTTGTATCCTTGACTGAGATAAACCTTCCAAAATTCATAAAACAAACAAGCCACAGCTCTGTTAATTTAGCCTTCCAGCAGAAGCACTGAAGCTGTTGAAGCAGCCGTGGATGATTCCCCTTGTGTATGGGCCAATGTTAAGCCTCGAGAACAGGTAACAGTCAATCCATTAACCTTAGCTTTTAGCGGCTGCTTCATGTCACTACCTCTGAGTCTTGCACACACGTACAAATGTGCACACTGCCACGCGGACACAAAACACATGCACACGCACACGCACACACACACACACACACACACACCATCCCCCGCCTTGATACATTTTTTTTAATAGTTGCTAGGCAAAGACTTGAAAAGGTCAGCACAGCTCCTCTTGACATTGACTCTGCCATTGTAATAATAAGCTCTTTTTCCTTTCTTTCTTCTAACATCAACACTACCCTATCACTGAGCCTGAAGCCGTCCATCCACAGGCCGGCTATGGCACACACACACACACACACACACACACACACACACACACACACACACACACACATACATACATACATTCAAATATATACCTACATGCTAACACACACATGATAAAATGGACACACACACACACACACACACATCCCCCGCTTAAGTGGGTGTCAGCAGCCATCTTCAGCTAGGTAATATGAAAGGGCTTCCAAAGGCAGGGGTCATGTTAAATTGTAACGCAAATGTTATTCCTCAATTATCCTTCTGGGGGAAATGTCAACCGCTTCAGGGAGAATCGGACTGCATGGGCCGAAAGAGTGTGTGTGCGTGTGCGGTGTCTTCGACCAAAAAGTCAAGCAAGAATTCACACTTCTACTGCCCACGCTTGTCCTCTCACCCCCACACTGCAGACACGCATCCATAGTCACTCCATATCTGCTAATTATAAAGTAACTTGTGACTCTGCAGACTTTCCCTGTGACAAACCCATCAAAATGATATATATTTGACAAAAAGTACAAAACTTTAATTATTGTCTCAGTAGCTGCTGAATTAACACAGAAGTAGGGGAAGTATATCCTGCCCTGCTGCTTATGGACATATTTAAACATAGCAATGAGAACCAGGTCAGCATTTCTTCCTTAGTTATTTTAAGAAGAATCCCCCATCCCATGGATTCTTGTGGTGGCTGCCCAGTTGGGACCTGGGGAGTTTCTCAAGTGAATTTAATGAAAAAGACTGCTGTGATTGGCAGCTGAATGCCTAAGCTAACAAAGGTTCGCCTCAATGAGGGGTCAGAAGTGAAAATAGCATTGCCCTTTGCCAGTGGCCTCCCCTGCCTGGCTCACTGGATATTACAAGTTACCAAATTTATATTTGCAATAACAAATTGACTCCAATTTGGTCTAAGTGGGGATCAGGACCTGGCTGGAAATTTGCAGCGCCTCTAGGAAATCGGTTTGTGGACCTTTGTGGAAACAAGGGGTCATTGACTGAAGCCTGAGGGGACACAGGGACAGGGTTGAGGGCAGAGAGAAATACACTCTCAAATATATGTGCTTGTATCTGTGCACACATACTCACCAACGTCAAAGAGCATTTACACACAGTTTTTCTCTTACACACACAAGGACACACATGCATTTAGATACACCACCTTCCGTTTGCCTTGAATACACTGTATATGGAATTGAATCCAAGCCTTCAAGACAGTCTATTCCAAAACATGTATTGTTATGAACAATCATGACTTTGAAGTGAACAACTTATGAAATCCCATTCACACACTCCACCAAATAGATGTCATATCAGTGTTTTAATACAAAGCTATTGCTCACTGATACAACTGAGTCGACAAACCTAATCAAAATGCATTGATTAGGACTCAAGAATCATAATTGGAAGAATGGTGTTCATGAGAACATTTTGTAACTAATAGCTGAATAATAGTAATTATAGTCGTCCTACAGGCTGCAACCAGACTTCTTTCAGGGACTGATTGTTCTCAACCTTCTCCTATCCTCTCTCTTTTATTCTGTCTTTCACATCATTTCTCTTATCACTCTCTTCTATTGTAAGCACTGTTGGTTTGTCCCCATGGCTACGGCCGATGGTATCGTGTTATCAATGTAATAAAACTAAAGTGCTGGGCAGGAAATTGAAAGTGTATTCGTACAGGAAATAACAGTGCTCCGTCATAATCTACAGTCGAAAACATGTGTTCATCCACGTATTGTCTCCTTATCTGATGGTGGAGAAAACGTTGCGGTCAGCCATCTTTTTTTTTTTTTCTTTTTCTATTTTCTTCTATTCTACTGTTCTAGTATTTTTCTTTCCCACGCATTATGACCAATCAGGGAGTCAGATTGCCCCATTGCATATCTGATATCTAAAACACTGCTACAGTCACCACTGCAGACATAGCTTTGGAGATGATGATCAATTATGGGCATAATATATGCGTCAACTCTTCTCTTCTTAGCGGGAAAGTCACACAATTGTTGGTCTCAGTTGTAATATAGCTTCACCTCAGTACAAAGTGAGACTTGAAAGATTCTTAGATTAACATTGCTAAACTCCCCTTTGAGTATCCTTTGAACACAACACCAGCTAAAGTGCTTATACAAAAAAATAAATCATTGAATTCCTCAAGTTATGTACTTCTCTTCTGCTCATTACCACTTGTACTGCAATACTGTGCCATTGTGAAAAAATACAATATTAATTAAAAAACGTATTTGTCATGTTTTGATGATACGCCTTATAGATTAAATGGTCTTTCTCCTCCTAGAAGCAGACTACCTCTCAATACACATTTCTGATCTCCTGTGTTCCTCCTTATGACTGGCAGAAGAGAGGGAGAGGGAGGGAGAGGGAGGGAGAGGGAGAGAAAGAGAGAGAGGTAGCTGACACAAGGCCGCCCTCTATCTGAAGTAATAGAAAATGCCCTCTACTGTACTTGCTGTATTTGGATAGCTTTCAGACTGTGTGCTTGTGTGCGAGTGTGTGCCTCTATAATAGCATTCATAATTTCCGTGAGTGGGTGGGCTGCCATTGGCACAGAAGGGGATCCCGAGTTGATGAGCCTATAATCACTAATATGATTTACTTATGAATATAAAGTTAATCAGGGACCAAGAAACAAAGCCAGGATGGTTTGACACTCCCAATTTGCAACACATTGGAAATAGCGTGTGCCAGAAGCTTAAATTATGGAATCAACACCTCCTTACCACAAAAAGTGAAATGCATGATGCAAACACAATGAATAAAATATTTGAATACATAAAAAGATGCCCAAAATAAAAACACAAAATCACATAGATCTGCTCTTTACTCTTTTTTTTCACACATTGCACCATCTCCATTGTTACTAGATGAATCACTCCCCTCCGTCCTCTCTTTTTCAGCAGTGACATGGTGGCTCTCTAATTGGCTGAAGTGGTACAGTGGTAGTAGTAAAGTGGCTAAAGCAGCACAGAAACATATAGCAAAACGTCTCATTTGCATTAAATTAATTAAAGGCCACTTTCTGAGCTATATTTAAACTACGATTGACTGGAGCAACATGTATGATTATTTTTTCTCTCTCACTTATAATTCTCTTTCTCACACTCTCTATTTCACACACATTGTCTCTCTGTCCTCTCCTTCTAGTGTGTGTGTGCGTGTGTGTGTGTGTGTGTGTGTGTGTGTGTGTGTGTGTGTCGGCCCAAGGCACAGCTCTACCCCTCTTAATTCTAATTGATGTAAATGGAAAGAGTGGAGAAGGCTTGGCGAGGGCTGACCTTGTTATATCAGGGGCGGCTCACCCCAATTAATCACAAGATCCTTGCCCAGATGCTTCAAGCTAATAAACAGCACTCCGAATCAAAAAGTCCCCGCAGTTGTACAGCCACTCCAATGATTGTGCCTACCTGCTCAAGATTAAAGCCCACTGTGAACAGAGAGAGGGCAGGTAGCACTTCTAACAATGCAGGGTGGCAAGATGAGTTAGTTAAAGGTGGATGAAAAGCCTATGGAGCTTTTTTTTCTTTCATTTTTGTTCTCTTTTTTTTTTTTAACAATTTAAGCATTTTACTGCTAATTGCATGTCAAATTACCCTTGCAGTGAAATACCCTTAATGATTCCCTCTTTTCTTGCGTAAATAGTCTTTTCTTTTTGTATCCATTCCTTACCCTGTAATACTTAGTGGGGATTTTAAGGGATTACGGGAACAAAATTATTTCACACATTTTAAAAGGATTATTTTAACAATGTGGGACATGTCAGTTTCCTACACAACGTACAATGGCCTCTCTGTGATTTTACCATTTGAGAACACTACCAAAGGGCAGACAATTGAACTGAATAGAGCACACAACATGAGCGACCACAATGTGTTTATATCATAATTACATTCAATGTGGCATATCCTGTTGTGACAATTAAAGGGAAGGCAACAATGTGGCATTAAGTTGTGGAACACAGACAGATCCCTCTGTGTATATGTACAGAATGTGTCTGGGTGCAGCTGCTAACCATGCTTTAGTAATTTCTCTTAATATTTTAAAGGTCAATATTCATTATTGCTGCGTGCCATAGCAGCTGCTGTTTGGGTCATATGATAATAAGTAAATCCTATATGTTGTGGCTCATCAGACTAAGGCATGTCATTTGATGTGTGGCTGAATCCATTCTGTCTTTAAACGGTTATTTAAATGAAGCTAGGCTTTATGGCGTTGTTTCTGTATCATTGGTGTTTGTTTGTGAATCGTCTTCATTCATTACGATTATTGATTGCACTGTCTGACGCAGTGGGCCCTGATGGCTTCCACAGCTGGACCCCCTGGTGCAGCGCAGTACAGTAGGTGCCCTGTCCTAACTGTTGCTGGGGCTGCCTCGGCTCACTTTGTGTGGAAGACAGAGGGAAGGACAGAACATTAAGTAAGGCAGAGTCGGTCAAGACACAGAAAAATACAGTAAGTAAGGCCAGGGAGTAAGAGCAAGAGGGAATCTAGACAAGGGATTGTAGGTAATATGAAAGCAGATGGGAAGTGAAAGAGAGAGTCAACATCCTGGCCAGCATCCCAGGATACACCAGCTGTTGCTGTAACTTCACCCCACACGCCCCCTTTCTCCCCTCCCTCCACCCCATATTTTTTTTTTCTAACTCTTTAGGCCAGGAGAAGTGAGAGTTGGTGACAAGCTCCTTCTTTTAAGTATCTGATGATATCACATCAGAAAGGCAGGAGTACGGCCGGGCATTAAACAGCGGATTTTTTTACATATAATCAGTTGCTGCCACTACGCCGTCCTTTAGAAAGGCAGCGCTATGACAGGATAAACAAATTGATGATAAAGGACGGCTCTGTTGTTGAGCCTTGACAAGCTGGAGGCAGCTCCAGAGTGGACACTAATAGTAAGCTGATGAAGCTACAGTGGCCTTAAGGCTCAACCTCATCCCCTGTGTCCACAGGCAGCAAACTATGCAATGCTGTTGCTTCCTAAAACAAGTTGAAGGTTCTGAGTTGGGGCACTTGTGCTGCCCAAAGAAACAATCTGAGCAGAGAAGAATATTATTTAGTCCATTGCTGATTTTGCTCATTTGGCACAACACTGTACATATGACCGTTTTGATGAATAGCATTTATTTTCACCAGATTGCATCAGTACACTTTTACAAATCTAAATATATACCAATGTACTTTCTTTAAAAAAATTCAAAAAAATTACTTTTTAAACTATTAATTTTTTTCACAACACAAAAATCATATATTGTCTATATTTATATGTTTGTATATGTTTGCTCAAATCTCAAATCTCATTTTGTATTTTACTTATTTTGTTGCATGCCATTGGTATTCATTGATACAATAATCCACTTTTCTACAGAAACAATTTTGTAAATTGTCAGGTAATTTCATGTAATGCAACATAAAGCGCTTTAAAGTGCTCTTTTCATCATTTTAAAGGTCCATTGTGTATTATGTTACTTTTGTGACCACCACACCTTCCTAAATATATATTTTCTGTATTAGCCTCTGTGTTGGTTTTACTATTATAAATAATCATATGGTTTAGATGAGAAAGAAAAAAAACTTAAATTAAATTACTACTTGGTAAAGCTAACATTTACATATTCCTTTTCTTGCTAATTGAAAACATTCAAGCAGAGTCATGCTAACCTTACTCCATTCCATCATCTCTCAAACTCCCAACCTCAATAAAACAGAAGAAGAATAAAGTTTCTTGTTTTGCTTAATGCAAAATATCATTGCTCACCAAGCTTTACGCAAAGCACGTTTATTTACTTCCCTAAAATATTTTCACATCAATTAGATAACAAAAATATACTTACTGCTTAACATATCTGCTCATTAGTTTACCGTGTGATATCTTCATTCTTTATTTACCATCATGAAGACAAAAATGTCATCGGCTTTAATCAGTCACGTTCTACATTTCCTCCATACAATGAAACTGCAAACAAACACGTCGGAGCAAATGGAAAGCAAGAAGCTAAACAATAAGGAAACCAAAGAAGTGTGTTGCAAAATTAATGAAGCACCATAAATGAAGTGGATCGCAAACCATTTGT
Organism: Bovichtus variegatus; assembly: GCA_943593645.1. Classification (NCBI taxonomy): domain Eukaryota; kingdom Metazoa; phylum Chordata; class Actinopteri; order Perciformes; family Bovichtidae; genus Bovichtus; species Bovichtus variegatus. The sequence continues at coordinate 10,882,213 of CALSCE010009506.1, read as the reverse complement.
GTGGCACACGCGTGTGTATATGTGCGTTTGAACAGGTGGAGTTGTATTCAAACGGTGACGTGTGTGCAGCACCTTTCTGTCTTCCTCTCTCTCTCTCTCTCGCTCTCTCTCTCTCTCTCTCTCTCTCTCTCTGTCTCTCTCTCCCGTGTGTCACATCAAAGTCTGAGGCCTGTTGGCTTGACTTACACCTCATCCAATTAGTCAGCAGTATCTCGGCGACCCTAAAGAGTAGCCGGCTCTTTTCGAGGCTCCACCGTCACTTGATCCCAGGTAACACAACACCCAGGGCTGAGGACACACGCACGCACGCACACACACACACACACACTCGCAGATAAACACACGCACACACAAACACCTGATACCTGGGCCTCATGGTGTAACGATAAAATGAGGCACGGAGAGGGAGTGGGCACAGACGTCAACAGCATTAGCGAAACAAAAAAAAACCCGATAGGAGGGGAGAGAGGGCGGAGGAAAGAGCCAGGTACAAAATTGATGGCTCACAATACAGCGGGCATTGTAACAAAATGAATTTGTCGCCCTATTGTCTGTAACAAAAGACCTAATTGAAGCCGGGCCTCCTGTCCCTTGTCTGTTGCTCTTTTTGGCATGTTAAGTATGCTGTAAGATATGCTGATTCTCACTTGGACTGAATTATTTAGGTGGGCAAAAAGCCGCAACTGAACAAGTAGGAACAAAAGAGGAGAGGATGTGCTGTGCGCGCTGCACAGGTGTGGGTCCGTGGGTGGGGTGTAACATGTTGAACGTGGTTTGATGTGTACTGTAACGGTGCTTAGAAGACTTTTAAACGGTTAGAATAAAGATCTAAAATGGCCTCATTTCACAGAAGGAAATACTGCATGCTCTCGGCCAAAGGATACACAATCTATGGATGGGTAAATCATTTCCACATGGCAAACCCACAGCACATTTAAACTTTTTTTTTTTTTTCTCATTTTATTTTCTTCTTCACTTTAACATCATTGCAGCTCTCTCTCCAGTCGCCATGACACAGCATTATCAAACTTGCAAGGACATCTCGGTTCCCTGTACCGCATGTCTGGAATCCAATTACTAGGCAGCAATTTATGCTGTGTGAGGATGCATTACTATTTCAATATTGAGATGTCAAATTACACACAGGGCCTCTAATGCACTCTGGCAATCATAGCCTACTGCTCAGACTGCCGGCAACAAAACTGTCAGAGGACCTTGTCACAGGGGAAGGGAAATCTGATTCGCTCACTCTCTCTCTCTTTTTTTGACCATGACTTCCTTCAGTTATTCAGTGCCATTGTGTTCTCTCTCTTTTCCTTTCTCTATCTCTCTGGTGTTCCTCAGAGGGGTTTCATTGCCCAGAGCTCCATGGCAGGGCAATTGATGGGGAGGCCTCAATTCCCTGACAGTTGACATTTACCAGGAGACTCTCCTTGGCATGCCCACGTTGTTGGCTTCATCGCAAACAAACGGACAACCAGACAGCTGGAAATGCCTCTGAAAAGAAGGGACAACATTGCATCACTTAACAATGTTATAAACCCTCTAAATACCTTATAAACAATAGCTTACAAAGACGTCAAGTTTTCAAAATTTAGGTGAATGTTTTTTCTTATAAACCTTTACCTACATCTGGGTTGTATGGAGAGCCAGAGAGGACAAAATGTTTCAGACTTTGTTCTTTGTTATAAAGGTTTTCTGATTCTGATTCTGATTGTTGTCGTTGTTCAATCAAAAGGAAACTGTCCTTTTTGTCATCTTAATGTACTTTGAACAAAGCTTTCAAGCTTGTTAGGTCATGTCTTTTTTTTCAACATTTTTGTTTTACATTTTGGTTTTGTCATGACCACAAAAATCACATGAAAACCAACTTGATGTTGAGGTCACAAAATAAGCGCTTAAAGATCACAAGAAAGCATAAAAAAATTAATTAAAAAAAGCACCTTAAAACAACATTTGTCATAGTTGTTTTTCTTGACTTTTCTGCAGTGGGTTTTTTTTTCCACAATGCTTACAGTATTACATGTAACATGTCATCCACGTTTGCCACATTCGTCCATCGTCGGTGTCTGTTCAATTCTTCCTCTCTGCCTGTGTGGCTCTGAAGGTCTCAGCGGTGGTCCTCCGGTACAAAAGCTGACGTGAGGGCGCTTTACTCAGAGGAAGGCTCACCCTGTGAACACAAAACCGAGATGGTTTCTGACATCTTGTGAAGTTGTCTCCATCCCTGGGTATACCTTTGGGGAGGGAGAGCGGATGGGGAGCGGCAGCAGCACTGAGGCCATCAGGGCCCTCTATACTTGCCAGGCACTGAATTTTTAATGCACAAGACCCCCACAAATGCATGGGCAGCATGGTGTTGTCACCTCGGCATATTTTATCACTGATCAAACATTAGTCGGCAGCTGTTGTAAACTTGTAGCTGTCTCGGTAGCAGTGGCGGTGACAGGCTCCGACACACTGCTGAGAGACTGAGGCCCAGCTGGCTGCTTTACTTACTTACATTCTGGCTATGTGTAAAAATAAATAAATAAAGGAGTGCGTCCTCCACCTCGAGCGGCGGTCTCTCTCTCTTTCACGCATCCCCTCGTTAGTTCATAACATCTTTCTCTGCTCCCTTACTCTTTTTCTTGTCCATTTCTGTTGTTTTCACACTCACTCCTCCTCTCTTTCCTCCTCCCTCCTTACTCTCTTTCTCTGTCGCGTCTTATAATTTCCCCAACTGCATGTTTTGTGTCCTTGCAGTGTCAGCGGAGACGCACACTGTGCATCTTACAGCGGCTACCTGAGGGTGACAAAAAAAAAGTGAAAAGCAAGAGCAGCAAACATTGTACCTCCTGAGTCTTTGCGGAGCTCAAAAAGAGAAGGCTTGAGGGAGACATTTTGACAGCGTGACGAGAGAAGGTGGGAATAAACTGTGACACTACAAATACTCAGTGTGTTTCATTGGTGCAGTTCGCTCTCTGTCGAGTTTCAAATGTGATTTTGAAGGCACTGGAGACAGGGATGGCTACCTGATATCATACCATCTGCTCCAAACTGGTTGTCATCACCGAAATAATAAGTTTAGTTTGCAACTTGTTTGAAATCAAACAGAGTTAGAGAAATGAAAGTAATTCAACAATTTTGAGTTCATGTGACCAATATTTATATCCGTTGGCAATTGCTATTGCTAAGCTAACGTGACAATTTTCTCAAGCGAGATGAATCAAATGACACATTCCGAGATTTATTTTCTTCTTTCATTTATTCATTCAAAAAAGTGACATGGGCATATGAAAACAGTAAATTATGTGTGTTAGTGTTGTTCTGTTCTGCTTCCATGTGGACATATTGTCATATGCATGTTTGTGCATGGTTAAAACATAATTCCAGGCAAATATATCAATATTTCATTGCTTCATTTATTATGTAAATTCCTCAACTGAATATTTCAGTAATTGGTTAGGACATGAGACCCCCCTTCCTCCCTCGCTCCATGTGTCTCTTTTGCACAAAGGCAGTAGTTGGACAGCTCACTGGTGGGAATTACCTTTTGGCTGGTACTAAATAATTTTTATTTCTAATTTAGTTCATGACGGGCAAACGCAAAGGGAGAGTCCCCTCGGCCAGCCAAGTGCCTTGTTGGCAATGATTGATTACCCAATATCTAATTAGCTGAGATCCAATCACTTATTATGCAGAGTGTGGGACAAACAAACTTGAGTCAACTGTCAGCGGATTGATTGATGACACTACCAATCCTGCTTTTGTTTGCTCAAATGTCCCGATGCTTGTTACAACCACCAAAGCTCGCTCGGACAATGCCGTCTGTCACTCTGACGGGGAGTTGCCGGCCTCCCGTCTTTCTCACCAACGGAAACACTCATTTTTAGTGTTTGTGTGTGTTTACAAGTGTGTGTGGTATATGTGTCTATCCGTGCGTGTGTGTGTGTGTGTGTGTGTGTGTGTGTGTGTGTGTGTGAAAATATATTGTTGAAGACAGAGCAAGATTTGTCAGGTTGTTGGCCCTATTAAAGGCAGGTCTCCTCTCCTCACCCCGAGGGCAAGTTGTTTTTTAACAAAGGGGCGAGAGGGGAAAGGGAGGCCAGATCATGATTAAAAACAAAACAATAATAAATGAAAGGCGAGGTACGTTGTTCATCCCAACGTCTCGCTCCTTTAACCATGACATTTTTTCAATTGTTTTTTTTTTATATTTCCAATTCTAGATTTTTATTTTATTGACATATAAAGAGACATTTTCTTTTACATTGTAGAGCAGGCTGATTTATAGATGACACGTCAGCTTCAAAACCACAAAATAACCTTCTATATAAGGATAACTTTTTGGGGAATATCAATTTCATTGTTGAAATGAACCAAAAAGTAAACGTAAAAGAGGGTAACAAACAGAAGAATGAAGCAATAGCGTTTCACTCACAGCTCAGAATAAACATTCCCGTTAACATTAACATTCTGTTTCCAGGTGAAACACAGAAGAGGATATATCCAATTATGAGGACATTGCAATGCTTGTTCTATGTGCACATTAGGCAGCTCCCTCTAACTCTCCGAGCAGCGTACCTCTGCATGTACACTGCAGTGTTAAAATAAATGGCGTTAGATGCGGTGGCTGTCATTTGGAAACCAGTTTATGGCAACAAGTGTCATTGATTCCTCCAGAGTAACTTCCAGAACGTCTCGATAACTGCTTTAGTATTCATTCTTGTTGGGGACAATATCCGTCAAAAAAGATTTATCCAGTTTCCTAATATAAATGAACACATTAATAAATAAAAAATATATGTTTTTTCCATTTCCACAGGCTGTGGCCAAGGGGGATGCATGAAGTCGAACTTTAGATTCTTCTAAAATCTTAAAGAAATACTATAATTTGTGTATTTTCTCTCTGCATTTGTCTGTCAGTTGTGAACTACACTGCTTGGAGATCATCTGCACCAATAATCCATATAACATAGGAGTTGTGTAACTCTAATTGAAATGAAAATGATGAATTTCTAAATTAAGTGATTTTAAATGTTTCAGATGATCTGAAGAATGAAGTATTCCTTAAAAAGTCCCCTCCTTGATATAAATAGTACCATTTACAAATCTATTGGATTGTCTGATAACAAATGTATTGTCAAAATGCTGGAAACAGGACAGTGAAAAGTTGTGTTTTTCATTATTATGCTCTGGATTACATCCTGTCAACATTGTCAGCATTTATTCAATCCATAACACATCATTGGTTGATGACCTCATTTTTACAAACTTAACTATTATAAACTTGTTACAATACTATGCTTTCACAATGAATGACAAATAACTACAAATAATATCCACTAGTGCAGTGAAAAAAGCTCAAATAGTGGAAATGATACCCCGTTTCTTTCGGTGATATCTAAGATTGAATCTCAACAATCTCCATGTCGGACAGCCATGTTTTTTTGATTCTTTATTGTGTCTATACACAATTTATTACATTTGTATTTGATTCAACATTCTTTTTCTTTTCAACAGCAAACAGCATAGCGAAATGACAATTTGACATCATTAAAAATGCATCGAGACTCAGGGGCCTTAGAGGCTTCCATTAGTAAATAGGGTCGAAAACTCACTGAAATGTGCAAACACATACACACACATACACACAAATAGAGGGTTTGTGGGGGGGGGGGGGGGGGTTCCAATGCTGACATGTTCCAGGTTCAAGGATGAGGGCCTCTGAGATCCAGTTGTAATTTATTGTGAGATATTCAGCATCTGATCTCAGTGACAGTAGCCTCTGGCTTCGTTCATAAGAGCTAAAATGTCTCTCTTTTAACCCTCGGTGTGTGTATGGGTGCATTCGTGATTGCGAGCGAGTGCGTATTTTCTGTGTGTGTGTGTGCGTAAAGGTCGGACAGAGAGACAGTGAGGGTTGAATTCTCTGACATACATCAAACAACTGAAGACAGATGCCCGGACAGTATTAATCAAAACTTTCCCATTTCCTAAAGAATTAATCATTAAATAATTAATTTGGCAGCTACAGGCAGCAGTTAAAGGGGGCTTGTGCCTTCCCGCTGGTTAGAATTAGTCCTTGTCGAGAGGCTAGATTGATATATTTATTATTTATCAGATTAATCATGGCTAGAGACATTAGGATCCACTGTCGAGATCATACCAGCTATAGCGTGTGAGGGGGTGAGAGAGAGAAGGCAGGACCAAATGAGAGAAAGAGAGAGAGAGAGGCAGGTGGCAGCTGTGTGTGGTGATTACAGTGCAAGGTGGTCAAGGGTACAATAGAGGGCCTGCACACACACACACACACACACGTGCACCTCAACCAAATCTAAAGAGTGGGTGTGTGTAGCCCCGAGCATTTCTTGTTTCCAAAGCCAGTGCGGCAGAATGGAGGAAGAAGGGGGAACGGCAGAGGTGTCATTGATCCAACGGCTTCACAGAGGTCAGGGCGGGTCCCGGGGTCGTTTCTGTTCACGGTAAATGTGTGGAGAATACCCCTGAGGGTGTGGTCACTGACCATCTCATATCAAAACAATATCTGTCTCTCTCACTTTCTCATTACCCCCCATAACAATCTCGAGCAGATTTGTCTTTTTTTGATTGTTTTTTTTTTTTTTTCTTCTTCTTTTTTTTTCTTCTGCAGAATGCCAGTTGAGCATGTCAACGTGTCTTGGTCTCGAGCAACTGACGAAAGAAAAGCAACTAAACCTCTTCTAAAAAATGCCTGAAGTAAAGGACGTTTTAGACAATATTTGCATTTTTATGCTTGTTTTTTTTTTTTATTCTGTGTTTGGTTCAGAAACTATGGAAAATACAATAATAACTATATCTCATCATCACATTGTTGTGTGTCCAAATAACAGATTTGATGAAAAGCCCAAGAACCCACGCTTTCCAAGTTTACCTTTATAAAGCTTTATATATTGTTTGTGTGTCAACACATCTTGTCAGCAAAAAGTCAATGTGCATATACAGTAAACTTAAAAAAAAAAAAGTTATAGGTAGGCGTTTTTCATCACAATCATTGTGACATGGAACTCCTTCATGAGTACTTATGCTTATGCATCAACATAATTTGCTATACAAGTTTCCTCTGAGGGGGTACTCTTTTTTCATATCGTGGCCAACCTGACTCATCTAAACATTTTCCTCTGACTGCAGGACATAGGGTGCTATAACAGCCTCTCATCTGATAGAGAAAGCTTGGAATAATGTACTTTCTTCCAAACCCTTACTCTGCCCCCAGACAAGTGTGTTTCTGCCTCATTATTCACTACCTTCAACTCATAATCAGAGCCCGGTGGTTTAAAAAAAGATGATATTAGTGTTAACAGAATGTTTCACTTTCATTAAAGGTATTCTTAGACAGAGGGCTCTTTTAGTTTGTGCCAGAGATAAATAACCTCTCAAAATGCATATGTAATACATTTACATAGCAAGAGTTATAACCAATCTCCCAAAACGGTGCAGAATGCTAAATTTCCCCCAAACAGTACACCAACCAAACAGTAAAAGCTGATTCAGAGTTAGATGGTGATACAAATAGACACTAATTGTATAAATGACTGCAACATGCCGAGGTTGAAATAATGATGCTAATATGTTGTTTAACACAAGTAGTTTGTAAGTGCACTGTGCATCAACTATACAGTACATAAGATGAGTGTTATACATTAATAACTGTGTGCCTCTGTGAGACTGACCACCTGAGAAATCAGTGGTGTTGGTTAGTACAACCGTACACACTTAGTGGCAGATTAGAAACTGCTCCTATTAGTCATTTTTGGAACAGTAATATGTGCCATTTTGGAAGTCACTAAAATGCAGCGTGTTTTTGAGAACGCAAATGTGTTGGTCTTTTGTACAACCCGATCTGAATAGAAGAGGATGGGGAGAAAAAGGCACCGCATTACACAATGACACAGTAGGTTTGCACTGATTGCTGCTCAAAATGTTTTGTTTTCAAGTTGTTTAAATGAGGTCTACACTGTATACGCAATGTCCATCATGCAATGTGCACAAGACTGATGCATGTTTCTTGTGAAACATTCAAAACATGGAATGGATTTGGATTCATCCACAGTCATCCAGTTGATGAGCCCTGTATGTTCATTAGTCTAATTAAGCAACATGTTCTCACTCCCAACTTGTCACATACGGACACTTGTTCAGGACCCCTTGCTGTCTCTTTTTAACGCACTGGGTACCCCTTTAGCGTCATTTTTCAACGGGCGGGGCAACACATGGTTAACCTCACAACACATACGTGACCTAAGTTAAGTTTGTTACGCATGTGACGTAAGTTAAGTTTGTTACGTAAGTATGTAGCGTAACTTAAGTCAACGTCTTGGTTTCGCTCGGGACACAAATGGGTTGTATAATAATAATGGCCGTCAGTATATCACTTGTATTATCTTCCTTGTTGTTTGAGGACATTTAAGCCAAACTCTCCAGTAATCAAGCTATAAGCTATAATGTGTCCCCTTTGGCCCCTCATGTTGTACCACACTTCCACATGAAATGTATTTGAACTGCTCAGCACAGAAAGCAGCTGTACTTGCCAAAACATGTTAATTGAAGCGTAGGCAGTGAAATTACTATTCTACCCCATTCACCTTTCATCTCCTCTCCCTCCTCTCTTATCTCACAAATGGATCTGGCCAGCAAATTTAGAGGCGTAATTGTACATCACAACACAGATACTGAGATGAGAAGTGAGAGGGCGCTCCCCGAGCTGTGCCCAGGCTCGTACTCCTTCCCTGACAAAATCAAAAACGGGTTCATGTCACTGTGAAAAACCCATTTGTGTTCAAAAACAAAACACATCCTGGACTAATAATGGGCTAAATCACTCAGTTATCACCAGCCATGCAAAGCAAGACCTCATCAAGAGGCCTGCTAGACCCGGGTGTCCTCTCTATTGGAATTGAGGCCGGATGAGAACGAGGGGGGCAGCGATTGAGGGAGGAATAAAAGGTAGGAACTCAAGAAAGACACCCCTTTTGTGGAGAGGAAGAATCCATTTTGCGAGATGATTTGGCTTCAAATCTGCAGGGACTAACCCTTGACATGAAGTCATATTGTGTTGGAGTTTTCGCCCTAAATTCATACATCAATTATTTACTGTCAACGCCGATTGTATAAGTGTAGGAAATTACGAGGGATGGGTATTTTCTCTCAGGCAGAAAGAATGTGATACAGCGGATACACCCCACCTAATATGCCGGACCCAGTGTCCACGCGGCGTCCGAGGGAAGAATTATTTATGCATTAGAAAACAGTGTGCTGGGGCAAAAGGAAAAAAGGCAGACACATTATTTTAAACCTTTCATAACACGCATCAATATTTCAGCAGAAATAAATAAAGGATGGCAGGCTTGTTTGGAGGACAGCTGTAGCTCGCTCCGCTCGGCTAGGTTGGAGCGGGGGCTCTTGGGATGCCACGCATACCAGCCCCCAGTAAAACCCCTCCATCTCTTTTTAATCATCCACTTAGAACGGGGTGACTGGAGGAGCTGTCAAGGTGAGCTCCGTCGATGGCAGAGGATGGATATATTGTGAGACGGAAGGAAAAGAGCAGGGAGGAGTCACTTTTTGTTTGGAAGGCAAAAACATGTTGCTTTGTTCAGCTATGTCTGTTGCTTCAGTTTGACCTATAAGTCATTTTCTTTCACTTGAGCTTGTGTAGTTACTGAAGCCACCTGTTTTCACTGTGCTTGTGTAACTGGGGAACAAGTGAGAAGAAGGAACAGGAAGGTCACTGAATGTTCGGATTGTAATTAATTGTTGCTGATGGGAGAGTTAGTGAAATGGAAATATGAAGTGAAAGAGAGCGAGCCCTCTAAATGACTTTTGCAGGTGGTAAGTACAGTAGTCCTGATTCAGTGCAGAACAAGAGCTGCTGGCTGTGATTGCACAAATACCTTTGCATCCAATTACATTTTGTCTTGATTACTTTAACGCTGATGCATGTTCCACAACTCACCTCTTGACAATTTTAAAGGCTTCGCCAACCCAGTGTCCCTGTATTTGTTTATCAACTTTGTAATTACTACCAAGTAATGTGTTGCTAACTCATTACATAATGGTCTAAAAAACTTCTTGTAGAGGAAAGGAAAACATTGTGAGTTAATAGTCAAATTGATTACAATGCCATGTCTGCCGTTTCTCTTTGCAACACAATCATTCTGTCCTTTGATTTGTTCCCCTGCATTTGGAAAAATCAATTCTCCCAGGACTGAGAGAGAGGGAGGACGAGAGAGAGAGAGAGCTTCTGTTGCAGGACAAGGTGTAATGTGTTTTATTACAATCCCAATTGAGCCAGCAGGATGCTAAATTAAAGCTCATTTAAACGGTCCACCGCAGAGTGAATTCAAACCCAGGCTCCACGGCTGTTAGCCAGAGATGTGTGTGTGTGTGTGTGTGTGTGTGTCTGTGTGTGTGTGTGTGTGTGTGTGTACGTGCGCACATCAGACAGAGTTTGTCTCCACCTGCCCTCCTCGCATGCATGTGTCCGTATAGGGAGCCATACGGATGTGGGAATGCACAGCTTTTTCTTTTTTTTCACGCTGACATCTTTTAAAGGTCAAAACTCTGCGCTGAAACGTAGAGAAAGGACAGCTAACACGAGTTGGATTCTGTCCTGTTTGTTTGACAGTCCGGTGCATCGGTTAGCTTCCGCAGGAAAGACGGGTTTTGCCAGCAGAGATGCATTTACATCATCGATTAGGCCCAAGTACCGCTGTAAATATCAAGTAACAACACAAGGGGAGAGAATGTGACATTGCTCCTGTGATTTCCCTGAATCTGTTACCTCGGTGGAGTAAAACTAGCTTTCTGTTTTCCATATACCTTACCGCTAATCCGAGTTAAATTACAGCATGAATAGAAACAAAATAATTTGTCCTTGACTCATAGCAATATGCATCGTTGTTTATTTTCATTTAAATGTAGTTTTACCTTTAAATAAGAGAAGTGTTTGTTGCTGGAAGTCAAATGTATGGGTCCATTGTCCCACATATGTTTAAGCACAGTGCAAACAGTTCCAAATCCACTTGTTTGTTCCCTGTCATGGTGAAGTAGTTAAGGGTTAAACCCCTAAAACCTTTTTAACTTCTACATGGGGATGTTAGCATTCATTTGGCTCATGTTAATGCCCCACTAATCTATATCAGCCCAGGGGGTATTTAGTCTGACTGTGGTCCCCTTCATCTTGTACAGACAAAGTTTTTCTTTTTTTTCAACCGTCAGTGTCTGAGAGAGAGAGAGAGAGAGGCCTCCACTGCAGTTTGTCCGAGCAGCCTTCTCCACTCCATCTTGTTTTAAAAACCCTTGCCACTCTCCCACAAGCCAATTGGATCACCGCTGCTTATCACAGACAGAGGCAAGTCTTCTCTGAATATAAAACATTTGTACTACTGCCCTCTAGGGATTCGGTAAAGGCACCGAATCTCATTCCCCAACAACAAATGTTATCAAGGAGCTTCTTCTGTGTCTGCTTTCTCTAGGGGTGCCACAACACACAGACTATCTGTAAGGCCCGACACCAGAGCATAGAGACAGGATGTACTTTGAAGGGAAATATGACGAGGCCGAGAGACGTACTCTGAGTGTGTTTGCATGAATGTGTATGTTTATTTTTGACAAGTTAACACATGTAGACTGATGCCCACTGGAGAATCCCAGCTGCTGCTGGTGCACGACTACTGCACTGGCATTTACCAGTGTTACATTATTTTTTAGAGTGTTGCACAACAAGAGGTAATGTCATTGAAACTGATACGCATCAAAAAGTAAAATGTAGGGTATCTTAGTCGGGCATTTTAGGAGAAATTAGTTAAATGCCAGAAATTGAAAGTGTTGGAAGTGAACGTTTTAGAACATTCGGCTTTAAAGTTGATACAATGAAATAAGTCAATATAATAAAAACATATTACCTAACTAAAAAACTAAACTCTCAGCATGTACAACAACTTCTAATTTAAGACATGCCGCGCACGTTGTTGACTCAGCTCTTTCAGCAGTGGCTGGCATTGCATCACACCTCTATCTGGCGGTGCTGAGGAGAATGGATGGATGATTTCTTCCCCCCACTGGACACCTGAGGAGAATAAAAGGCGCCAGTTTGAGTCTTTCAGATCTTTACACCCTCCTCCAGTGCTGCTCTCCTAACAATAAACTGTCCCTTTTTATGCGTTTTTAGTTCACCCACTTATAATCTGGATGAGATAGCTCCCTCTCCATATAGCTGTAAGCGGTATAACTCTTCCCTGCCTTGCTTTATCTCCATGTTCCTACAAGCCGGCTTGAATGGGGAAACCATTATCTCTGGGCTCACAAAGGAGCCAGACGTCCACATTCAAGATGTTCTATACATGATATATTGATCAATTCGCAGAGACTAATAGCATTGTAATGAATGGAGAAGGGGACGGAGTTAATGTCTCCAGGGTTCACGCAGACTGCAAACTGCAAATGAAGCACTCAGTGACACAAAAGGTCTGGTCCGGTGAATTATAATTAGACCCCGGCCTCAATAAAAGTCAAGGGGTTGTTGCTCAGCCCTCTGCTTAATTTACTACGGACTCCGATGACAGCCTGAAGAAAAGGCTGTGGTTAGTTGAGGGTAAGATGTTTGAGTCATTTAGGGTGTTGATATAGCAGAGGCAACCTTTGAGTGCTACATTAAGCTTTTATGGCAAACGGTTAGCTAATGTTTTAGGATCACTCACATAAAAGTGTTCAAGGAGTTGTTACTCGCGGTTGAGCTTTATTGTTGAGTGAAGCCTCGCTAATAAATAATTGTGAAATTAACCAATTCCAGAGCCAGCCAGTGTTTTCTCCATTCCTGAGGGCTTAAGGGAAGAACACAGAGGAGCTCGAGGAGTGGAGAGAAGAAAAAAGAAAAGAGGTGCCAAAAACGAGATTAGCCTTTCAAACCCTTCGGAGTGGTGCTGCTTTCAAGAGAACAACTGACTACGCTGGAAACCATATCTTAAACACATGTTTGCACAGAGGAGCGTTTTGCAGAACAAAACTGGTTGAACACCATTTTATTAACGTATTCACTGAGACGGAAGAAACGTGTCACAAAGAGGAGAATATGTGGACATATATTTTTTTTTTAAAGGATAAGGCGCAGATGCAATATCTTCAGGTACTACAATTTTACAAACTATCCTGAACTCTAGATGGTGCATGCACAAAAACAAAACAAGGATAACATTTTTTTTAAACAAATCATTCAATAATGAATTTTAAACAAAAATAATTTTTTTAAAAGTTACAAAATTTTTACAAATGTGACATAAAAGTTGAGCAGTAATAAGCAATTTGCACTCGCTGGCAACAGATCTGGTACTGATGCATTACTGTTCCTGTCATTTGTTTTGTTCATATCAGTACAATGGCGTGCACGGTGGATACAACCCCCAGGGATATATATTTATGACAATTGTAGCAGATAAAAAACCCACATTAGACCATATGTAACTGCTGTGTCAGCCACGCAGTCAAGTACCTTTTTTCAATACCAGCCAACAAGTTTTAATCTTCCCTTCTTCTTTATGAATAATGCTAAGTATATTACTCACTGACAACAATGCCTCTCCCCTCAATTTATGTTCCGGGAACCTCACAGCACGAGAGACAATTTGTATCTTTCTATGCAGGCTCTCAGCTATACGTTTAGAAGCAGGAGGGGGAGGGGGGGGGGGGGTATCTGTAGGCATCTGATATGCTTGGGTTTAGTAGGTAAGACAATGGGGGCCTCTGGAGTAATGTGCGATTTTCTTCTCCTTTCAGAGGCCCCTGGAGTAATGTTGTGCGATTTTCTTTTTTCCTTTATGGAAACCACTCGAGGCAAAGCCCACCTACAGCTCCATGTGCGAACACGCCTCTTTTTTCTAATCCGCTGCCATTCATTGGCAGAGAGAACTAACAAAGATGACTTTTGACAACCCGAGAAATCAAACCGCAGCTGTCAGAGCTTTTCTTGAAGAAAAAAGACAGAGGGAAAGGAGCAGCCTACACAGTCAGCTCTCTTCACACTTACCCTCTTCACTTAGCCGACACTTACACACAGACACACCCACACACACACACAATCTTTCCTAGAAGCCTCGTCCTTCCCTGCCTCTCCTTCTGCTGCTCAACAAGAACTTTTGCTGACACTTCCCTCAGAAAAGAGGGTAAAAAAAAGAGGAGAGGATGAAAGAGTAAAGAGGGAGAGAGGGATGGAGGGAGGGGGTTGAGTGAGGATGAAAGGGGGAGAAAAAGCAGCTAAAAGGATTAAATAGAGAATTAGCTCACGTTTCAGAGGGTTCACTTTGCTGATCTGGAGAGCATTTCAGTCAGAGAACCTCTATCCATCCCTTCACTCTCCCTCCCTCCCTCCCTCCCACAATCCATCCCTCCACTCCTCTACTCTATTTTCCTGTCTCAATAGTTTGGTAGAATTAGTGAGACTCTTGGCAGTCACTCCGGGTGTCACTTCATGGGTTCACTAAGGGCACCGCTGCTCCTTTTCCTCCGGCTCAGGGTCGGGGAGACGATGAAATCTCTGTGCGGTTCAAGCGGAACAATGGCTGCCCTGCAAAAAAACGTCTTGCTTGGGGGTGGTGGCTTGTGAAAAACTATGTTGTTCTGGGGCCCCATGCTCCTTGAATAGATTTGTTAAAGCCCCTATGGTTGGTTTATGCTAAACAGAGCACAGGCATGAGGGAGAGGCCAAGGCGAGCCCAAGCCAGAACATCACTACTTTGTGAGCACCACGTCCACCCCCACCATGCAGTGCACACTTTGATGCTTTTTTTTTTTTAGGGAGATGCCCACTGAAATCCAAATCTCTCCCACCCCTCTCTTCTCTCTCCTCTCTGCTCCCTCCTTCCTACTCCTTCAGTTCCCTCGCTTCCCCTTTTCTTCTATTTCTGCCATGCAAAGATAATCAGGTTTATGTAAAGTATGTGTGCTCTTTTGACAGTCGGCGATACCTCATTAATTCAATCACACCAAGCACCATTGTTCCCAAAGTGTTTGAAATGCGTACCGGGGAAGGGGGCCTTTTTTAATCCTGTCAATCAATGTTAACATTTTTCTAGCTGTTGCCATGGCTGGGGCCAGAGTTCATGAAAACAGAGAATATGAGCCAACAAAACAAGAATAAAGACTTATTTGAGATCGGTCTTTTTAAAAGGACATCTACCATGCACAAAAACACGAGAAGCAAATGTAGACAAGTTTGGACACTATAGCGTGGCTGAGAGGGGGTGAGAGAAAAGAGCATTTGGAAACCAAACAGGAACCATAAAACCTTGACCCGGGAGGGCTCTGGGAAAAACCTGATGAATCGCTCTCCGGAAGGACCGTGGTTTTTCTCCCCCTGCGCGTCCTCCAATAGCACAATGACTAATACATTTCAACACATGACTCTAAGGGTTCCACGCTGTTGTATTGCCCTGCTGGAATGCTGGTACTACACCATGGAAAAATCATAACCCAGTGGCTTTATTTGGAAGGATAAATGCTATGAAGCATGCTTTTTGGTTTGTCTATTTATCAAAAATCGGTACGATGTACCAGATAATGAAAACCATGCTCCTTAACCTCCTTTTTCAGCAAAAGTTATAATCTATGTAAATATTCTATTATCATTCTGCAAGATCAATGAGGAGTACACAAAACAGTTGTACAGCTCCTAATGGATAGGATTAATAAAAAGGCATTCATTTAAAACAATAAATAAACAAGTATCATATTAAAGCAAACATATGCAGCAGAGGCACAGTCACTCATTCACACACATGTTGACACACAAGCACATACACACATTTTACAACGAAGACAAATAGTCATGTCTGCCCTCTAGTTGTCAGCGACACTACTGTATATCCCACAGAGATACAGCACACACGAGAGATTACACTGCCCACTGTAACACCACCGTGCTTTCCACTGTGTTACGATATTACATAAAAAAATATTGAATGTAATCTGAATGTGTGAAGTTACATAAGCAGTGACACTTGATAAATTAGCATTGTGGTTCCTAAATTAATTCTTTGAATTGTCATTCATTTTGGGCTAGACTTTTGACTTTTTTACATTCTGGCTTCTTATTAAGGAGCAAAAAATGTCTTTATATTATGAGAAAAACGCAATTAAAAATATTTTTAATGACACAGGGTTCTAGTGTAAAATCACGTTTACTTAAGCCGGATCAAAATGTGAATGAAAAGTCACTGATGTATTGATTATGCATGTATACTGAAGAAACTTTTGGTGTGCAATACCTTTGCCATTGTAATCTAAAGAATTAAGACTGAAATCAGACACGCAGGTCAAACGCACATTCAGAAAATATTATTTAACTGTCCACACACTCATCTCCTCAAACCTGCACATACATCCAGCTAATCATTGAAATAACACAAAATCATGTCAGGGTGGAAAGTTCTAGTGCCGGGAAGATCCCGATCCCTTCTTCTCTGTCCATTTACAACCTAATCTGTTGTGAGAATGTGAAAAAGTAGAGTGAGAAGGAGGCAGATTAAGCCATTGAAGCGCCGGGGGTGCTTCCTACGCATCACTGATTCCTTTCAGGCCAATTTAAACACTGTTTGTTTATTAGTGTCTTACGCGCGGCATTAGCGGCCTAGCTTATCTCGGCACACACACAGAGTGGCACAATAC
Organism: Bovichtus variegatus; assembly: GCA_943593645.1. Taxonomy (NCBI): domain Eukaryota; kingdom Metazoa; phylum Chordata; class Actinopteri; order Perciformes; family Bovichtidae; genus Bovichtus; species Bovichtus variegatus. The sequence continues at coordinate 10,865,533 of CALSCE010009506.1, read as the reverse complement.
TGCACTGTTCAAAGCCCAGATATGACTGTGTGTGTGTGTGTGTGCGTGGATTCTCATTTGTTCACGTTGCAGCTCTGACCTTGTTTAAGTAGTGAAAGACCATGTGAGACACGAATTATTGGACACCGATGCTCTTATGCTTTGTGTAAACATGCTCAACACACCCGGTTGCTACACAGCCTCTGTGGCACTGACAAAAGACTTAAAGGTGCACAGAGGAGATTTGGTTTTAAACTAATCTCTCTTCACTGTTTACCATATATGCATGGACATATCAGCTGCTGCTGCCATTGTGTGAGAAATACCTATGGTTGCTATATCTGATAATGGCCAGTGTAATCCCTTTTTCTCTCTTTGACCCCCGCCATCCCACCCCTCCCCTTTTCAAACTCTCTACTTTTGCCACCTGTCTATTTTTTTTTTCCCTCTGTCGCTTTTTATTTTTCATTCCATATGTGACCTCCTCTCCATGTTTCTCTCAGACTATCTTTCTTTTTCTTACTTTCATATAGCCTGGACGTCGTTGCCTTAATATATCAGCATAGGCAGAGTGAAATATCGTACAATACTGGCAGAATGGAATGCAATTTTAAAAGGAATCAGCTGTAGAATGAAAGGAAAACTTGTTTGTCTGGTTGATCTCCTCAGAAGTGGCCTTGTTGATATAATGTAACCATGTTTGAGATAAAACTACAAGAAAACTGCTGCATGAAATTACAGGAATCACAAACACACATTACTAAATCTAAGTCTATTAATTTGTAAAAATAAAAAAATGTCTCCAACATGTCTTTATCTGGCAGTGAGAGAATGTTCTTTCTTCTGACATACAGTATCATCTCCCATGTGAGAGAAGCACAGAGCGAGAAGGACAGAGATACTGCGCTACGACCTTACACTGTTGCTTTTCTATGCTTTGCCTCTTCAATTTATTGTGTCCTGCTGAATATTATTTATAAAGAGTCTGTTAGCAGCACATGAATCTGGACCTGTTGTGTGTGCGAGTATGTGTCAAGTTTGCTGCACGCTTCAAACTAGTTCCGCATTCAAACACTGTTGTTACCTGATGTGATGAGTTTGGTGCCTTTGAGTTCCTGTTCATGCCTCCAAGGCAGCATACATGTATCAATAAATGGGCCAGATGAAGAGTCAGGCCATCTGCTGAAGTCTCAGCTATTTGATTATTTGACTTGATTTCATAAAAAGTTGTGTTTTAAAAATGCTTTCAAATTTGGGCTAGATGAAAAAAATATATATATACAAAGTCAAAGATGTATAACTCAATGTCTGCATGAACGTTTTACATTGTGATTCGGGAGAAGTATTTGTTTCACCTCTGCCAAAGCCACAGCAAATCTCTTTAATTGGTAATAAAAAGTTGTTTTAGCAAGAAAAAATAAAAGCGCGACACAACCTCAGCGGCACCACTTGCACAAGCAGGTTGGTTCCACAGCATAACCAAAAAGTCACTTCTGCAAAATGGACATGTGTGTGATGACAGTGCTACTGCCTGCTTGCAAGAGATGTTTTTTATGCTCTTTATGTACTTAATAGTAAAGGCTTTCACTGACACTTTATTGCACTTTCACATGCTCTCTTATCTTATCCCTGAGGGAAAGTAAATGGTCCAATATTTTCCTCGATACAGCACATTTTTTTACACAGAGGAGTACAGAGGCCAGCTGGTGAGTTGAGGAATCTTACAGAGCCATTTCTGGCACAAATACTTATCGGCATCTTCCAACAGTGACAATGTAATTTTACAAAAGCATGTCATCATGTTTTTGTATAAAGGGATCACAATTTCTTGTACTTTTGTTCGTCGGCGAACAACAAATTGGTACATGTAGTGCCGACAGCTGATCTCATGTACTTTTGACTTTTTCTGGTTCACCACATACACTACACTTACCATAAATCATAGTACACTCAATAAAATAAGTTTGCATTTTTATCTGCATTTTAGCATTAATGTTAGAAAAAATGAAATTAAAGGTATTGTATTCACCGTGATGGAGCACTTCTCACATGGCTGTTTCGAGCCTCTGCAAGCTGATATTCATGCGGACTGAACTATAGCTACAGTCATATATTATGTAAACCACATTATATAAATTGAGGAAGACAAATACTAAAATGAAATGTATTCGAATTTGGGGACAATGCTAATGAACGAAACAGATGGAAACACACGCAAAAAGGCAAAAGAGAAAAACAAATATAAGAGAGACACAAATGATGAATGTTATTTTTCACCCACATTTAATTTTTTGATAAAATAATAAATACACACGCCATCATTAACAACCAAAGCATCAGGGATGGATATTTTTTTAGTCTGTATTAGTGACAATTTACAACAAAAACAAGGTTTTTAAAAAATATTTGGAAAATCTAGATTTACCAATAATCCTAGATGTCCAAGGTTATACGGTCACTTTCCTTTTTGCTCTACAGCAGTTCTTCACAAGTGCATGTTAAATGAAAGTCATGCAATACACTATGAAAACATAAAACAAAAACCTTAATGACATATGCACTGACGGTATGTGCTGTAATTATCTTCTTAATTCAACAATAGAGAAAGATTTAGAAAAATAACACTCGTCACAAAGCACCTCGGTGCATGTGCAGTATAATACAAAATGCATGGCACAAAATTGACACTCTAACTACTCAGTATGTATAAATATAATGTCATCTGTTGACAAAAGAAGGAACAAATCAATTGGTATAAAATCATTGTCATGGGGTGTAATGATATTACTGAAATGTTTCCAGACAAAGTTTTTTATTTTGAGATTTATATGCGATTAATCTTCAGGGCAGGAATATATGGGATACACTGCATGTAACACACATGTCGAAAGCAATCTCTGCCGCAGAATCGGAGACATCTTCATTGTGTGAGTGAAGACAACATCCATCAACGTTGCATGAAAATAATTTGCCAGCTTTATTCAATCTACATACGTCTTCGCCCCCCTCTTTGCTCTACCTCCAAAACTCACTGAGATGAGACGCCATGAGATTGTTATCTTGCCTCGCCTTTGTATGAAAATCAAATTGGGAATTGCTTTTTTCCTTGATTCACTTCCATGCAAACAAAGAAGTTGTTTTCTTATTTTCATGTAAATGTCTTTTTTATAGAAGGCGACAAGTGTAATCAATCTTCTTCAAGACAAGGTAGGAGGGCCTGCCGAGGGGGGATTATTGGTGCTTAGTAGCCCGGGGATCATAAAACAAGGAAATTGAAAGTGATATTTAATTGACACTGCCATTTCCACTGCACGCCGAAGTCCCGTCCCCCCATCGCCACGTCTCTCCCACACGCCAGGCCATCTCGCTTGCCGCAGGTGAAGAGAGGGGAAGAAAGAACTCGCCGGAGCAAATTTCCTTTCAAACCCTCCACTAGAACCCGGAGAGCAAGCTGTCAATCTCAGAGCACAGCGCTGTGAAAGAGACAAGGAGGGGAAAGTTTTAAGTTGAGAAAAATAGGTTTCAAAATGTCACCTCATCGCCGTGGTGCACCCTTCTCTCGTGAAGTGGAACATGGTCAACATTGTGTATCTATCTGAATAAATAAAATACCTGTTTTATTTCACTTTGCTTGCGCAGACAACAACAAAGAATCTCAATACATAGTCTTACATAGTAATGCATTTAACGTCTCCAAATTAGGATTTAAAATCTTCAAAAGCGGTAAATCAGGTTTTTTAAATACCAAATCTACATTTATTGCTTTTTGTTCATAAAATTTGATGCTGAAATCCAAATTTCTTACCATCTAAATTCCTCCATATACTCTTCCCACCAGCTCTGAAATGGAACACTGTGTGTCTGTCACTTCCCACCACCAATGTCAGCAATTAACACCCCATAAATTAATCAGCCTTCATTCAATTATAACTCAGACAGTCTCTGGTCTCACGCAGCAATAAAAGAAGGAGCCAGAGTCAAGCAGCATTACTGCCTGAGATACTGACTCTAAAATGGAAAGTGACACTGTCTAATTAGAGTAACCTAATGAGATCATAAGGTGTCGTTGTCCAGAGACTTGTAGTAGAATAGGCACCGGTTTGTCGCTTTGACCCCTGAATGGTGACTTATGACCTGACCTGTGGACTTGCTAGAGGTGCCCTGTGTCAGCTTAGCCGACTCCATGTCTGCTCATTGAGCTCATTGAATAAAATCACTGAACAAACTATTATCATCGAAAAGGATGTCTTTCAACTGTTTTTCAATGGGAAATGACTTAAGCCTGTAGAGAAGTTGTTAGATGTCGCTACATGACGTAATATTGTAATTTGCATATTTGTGATGCTGTTATGTAACTATTGACATGTACAGTAGTACATGTACGTACATGTACGTACAGTAGTCAAGTGACGTACTTTTTATGTATAGGCCTTTGTGTAGACTGTGAAACTGAAGTGAACACTGGTTATTCCTACTCTGCTAAGCTAAATACTTTTCACTGTATGCTATTATACTAGTATATTGTATACTCTATCATGATTGGATTAGCCACCGCCTTATTTAGTTATGTGGAATAACTCACTTAATGAACAAGATAAAGGTTTATCATAATGCACTATTTTCAATTACAACAAGGGAAAGGCAATAAGTAAATGTAGCTTTAGCTAAGGCTAGTCGTGGCTATTACACCCAAGCCCCCAGGAATAGCGCCGGGCTTTGAATCCAATTTGACGTCGTATCCAAACCATGGAATTACAACTTCCGTCACGTGATGCCATTGGGCCCAAAAATACCTTTTCCTTACATTAGGACAGAGATTTCTGTAAATCATCTGATAATTTGTTTTCCCAGTATGAACACCTGAATACCCTTTTTTTAAATCACTAGGTCCTCAAAGTTGTAAAATGCACTTATTGCAGAATCCAGATTTATTTACCGTCCTTTGTTCATGTGAATGAGCGTGAGGCCAAGCGTCTGGGAGGTGGGGTTAAAGGAAAAGCTAGTGCGCTTGCTTTATGGGCCCAATGGACGTGGAAGATCACTGGACGTTCGGGGTTATTTCAACTCGGAAGTCAAACTTTTTTGGCTCCTTGTACCACTGAGCAACTTTCATAGAAATGAATGGGGTTCAGCCTCCTGTATGAAGTTCTCTTTATACATACATAATTACACCAGCTAGCTAACACAACATTAGCTCTCGTGCTATAGATATCTACTGTAGTTGTCCGGGTCTTTGTGACCGATTAGATTAGCCTACCAAGCCGAAGTGCAGTTACCACAGTCCTTTAGCTCCATTTGTTAATGAAAATGTAATGTGGAATCATGCATGTTTATGGCATTATGTATATGGCAAATCAGTTGTGAAAAAAGTCAAATAATTATATTTAATATTTAAAACTGTGCAGTCATGATGGGACAAGATGTTTTCTTTTCATTTTTTTTTTTTTATTTTGCATTGTCTTTGCTCAGTTTTCCATGTTGTAACACATACAAACATAACATGGTTGTATTCGTATATCACCTATTCCATTGCAACAGCAGCAGCGGCTATCTGACCAGCCTGTCTGTCTGACAAGATGTATTTAAAGAGCTCGCTGCTGACCTACAGAGGCTTTAGGCAGGCTTTGGGGACAGGCAGCAATTGGTGTCAAAGAGAGGCCAAACGGCAATGATTTATAGCCAGGAAGATTTGACTGGTGAGAAGCTGCTGCTGCCACAATTACCTTTACTGCTAAACTCACACACTGACTGCATGTTATTCCATCGGCTGCTGCCACCGCCACTGCCTTGTTCACACACTGACACACACACACACACACACACACACACACACACACGCACACATAAACACACACACACTCCTTTTTCTTTTTTTTTATAAGTGCTGTTCATGTTTGAGTGGTCGGGCCTCTGTGTCTTTGGCCTGCCTTGTCCACTTAAAAGGGCATTAATCAACGGCTACTTTATAAATCAGGAGGTCCTTGCAGGCTCAAAGCGATTATGAGGTCAGGGCTCTGCAGAAGTACTTAACCAATTCCCAAACCCACCCGGACTTGATATATTTTGCTTCCTCGCGGCCAGGCGATTCATCATCATTCTCCCACTGAGGCGTAATGGAACAGGGAAGGAGGAGGACTGAATGTTAAGAAAAGGTATAGAAGATGAGAGGAAGGCAATAGGGGGAGTAAAGGAGAATGATCAGGGAATAAAGTGCTTTATTTTCTACCCCTCTTACCCACCACTATCTCTCTATTCTTCTTTTTCCCCCCTTCGCTCAGTTTCTCACTCTGGCTCTCTCTCTCTCTCTCACTCCCTCTCTGCTCAAGTCCCTGGACACTTTGGGGGCACTTAACGCAAGGCAGGCCTATTCATCCCGGCCTACAAGCTCCCCGAAATTATTTCAGACAAAGCTGAGACAAATGTCTGGAGGATGTATTTACTGCTCTGAATGAGGGAGCTCTGCGGGCCTTTGGGAAAGACAGCACTTTTGGCCGGTCTGCTTTGACACAAAGGATATGGAAGCTGCTTGGAAGAACAGCTGGCAAGAAAGTGGAAAAGAAGAGAAAGACAGAGGGAGGAATGCAAAACGTAAGAAGGGATGAGATTTTCAAAACAAGGGAGATAGAGATAGGAGAGAGCGTGAGGATGAGGATGAGAATGAGGAACAAAGTTTTTTTACAAATCACTAATAAAGTGACAGAGAAAGACAGAGCTATAGACAGTGAGAGAAAAAGAAAGGAAAGAGGGACGTGGCTTTAACTACAGGACTGGAGGCTAATGCCCTCAGGGCAGTGTTTCACCTCATGAACACAGCCAGCGCAAAATGGAGCCCATGAGTCAAGCTGAAAGGGCATAGTGCAGTCCAGAGTGGGGAGAAAAATGGGTGTCTAACACTGTATGTTAGAAATACTTTCCTTTCACGTGTCTTTTGAGCTGAGCTAATTGACAATATCCACAGACAGTATGAGGCTATAATCTGATTTGCTTTTTGATTCTTAAAAACTCCCATGAAAATCACAGTAAGTCACCCTGGAAGAATAAAAAAAAAATATGTCTTTGCTCAGTCAGGTAAATAAATTGAGTAAGACAACATCCTGTCAGCACTGCTCCATCTAGAAACTAATCTAATAGACGCCCGAGTGCTGCATCCTCGGTTACCTGTATAATGTCTAATTTAGCGACAAACAATGTCAGCCTGAGGAGACACACTGGAGTCCTCTTGATTTGAAAATCAAGCGAGAACGAAGGGCAAAAGGAAGGGAGGAACAAAGAAGTGAAGAAGGAAGCAAGGAAAAGAGGATGAGAGGAATGATGTGGGGAAGGAGAAAGGAAGAACGTGGAGGAGGAAGAAGGAAAGGAAGTGATTCTTCTTCTTCACCACTAAAGACAGACACTTGGTGTGATTTTGACCGAGCAGGAGAGGTGCCGGACGTAAAGAGAAGAAGACAGTTTCCATTACCCCTGGCACCCACCAGAGAATAATTTGCTGAGGCTTGGTAAATTGTGATTTAAGAAGTGTAATGACGTGTAATCATTTTCTGTCACTGTTGTCAGTTAGTAGACAAGGCAGGTCTCCTCTGCACGGGAGGACTGTAGAGACAGAAAAACAGGAAGTTGAATACAATCCAAACAAATGAGAGGAGACATATTGTGTAATGTGAGCAGCGGCAAACTACAATCAAGTCAGTTAGTGGTGTATAGGAGAATACAGGTGTTGGAGTAAGATTACAGAAGTAAACCCGAATCAGAACGTATTGTATTACACATTTGATTACCTTTTTCATGAATCGTCTCAAGTTTCCTGGTGAATGCCACAGTAAGCAGTTAAACGGGTTTCAAATAAACTGGAAATGACCCTTGTTGAAAGTAACTCTGGCGCTTAATCCCCCGATAAACCAACCCAAGTTTGCCCTCAGCAGCTTGAATTCATACTACCAAGTAAATATAACTTACTTATTCTGTTTGTCCACTTAAACAAAACGATGCAGCTGCATTCTGTTAGATTTCATTGTAAGTTAAGTTGGCAGTTTAGCATTACTTCTTGTGTCTAAAGGCTATTATGTGTATAATACACATATAAACAAGATAGTTGTGTTCATGAAAATGAATAAGTTGAGAGTTTGTATGGAGGAGAAGGTTTACCTTAGAATAGTGCCACTATCGGGGATGTGAATGAGCTAAAATGCACAACAAAGTTCTGAAGTGTCTGGTAGACTTTTCAGATCAGACAGAATGTCAACATTTCACAATGCAGTTATTTGATATACAGTTTTTTTGTTGCATAAGAGGATCCGTTACAAGTCAAAGCAAAGTTATTGTTTGACAATTGTACCTTTCATTTAATTTTGTATTTTCATGATTTAGCAAGCGAAAGGTTAGAACAATATGTCCGTTTCAAATTCATCGGTGTACCTTTCCGTTTTTTATTCAAAATGACTAAGAAAGAATGTCCTCAAAAAATATTTGAACTTTTATTATCCCAGTGCCCAACCCAACCTATGGGCATTCAACAAAGGAGTTTTATCTTTGACATGTGTAATTTATGAAAAATAAAGCACCAGCCTCACTGTTATTAATGCCTCATCACAAGCTCCAATAGAGCAGGGAGTCGTGGGCTTTGAGTGATTATGTTATCACTTTAAGTGTATGTTTTGCATAGACGTGCACAGGTTTTCGAAAAAGGGGACCCGGAGAAAAGGGAAGGTAGACCTTGCAAATATGAAACAGTATCTCGCAATAGGTGCTCTTACATGGATGCAATATATTAAAATACCAGGAGGCAAACCATAATTCAAATACGTAGAAAATGTTTTGATATATTTGCGAATACATTATATTCCATTTTTCTTTAAGGTGGGGGAAGCTAATATAGTTGATAAATAACATATACAAGTAAATCTCAAAAAAAAGGAGGGGGTAACTTATTTGAAATGGAAATATGGGGAGGGGGAGTCCATTTCAATTATTCAATTCAGTTTATCACTGAGAATATGTGGTGCAGTATACTAATGTCAGCAGCTACCGCGAAAATGCAAAGTGTCTCATCTTTCTCTTCTTTTTGGTGGACTGTACTACCACTGTTACCACCAACTTATCATTAATACATTGCCAGGCATGAAAAAAGAAAAACATATTTTGACGTTTTTTTTCAGCTCAACAGAAAACTGCATTGGGCATACATATGTTTATCACAGTAATATCTCTATTACAAGTCCCTCGCTTAACAGGAATCCATAATGTATCCATGCAGAACACAAAATGCCATAAATCAAAACGAAAATGAAATGGATTGCAATGCAGCGCGGGAACTAAGCGGCGGTGACGAGACTAATTCAACATCTCTTATGGTCAAAGGCTTGAAATTCTGCTATTTCTTATTACACATTTGCTAAATTACAAGAACACGCCATGCTCCCTTTTGTCTTACACCATCCTCTATAATATCATCATCCCTTGCTTTCTCTCTCTGTCTCTATGTCCTGCTTCCGAAACCAAAGTTGTTTGATCATAAATTGTTGAAGTGCAATGACTTGTCTCCTCCACTTTCACTCAGTGGTCCTAGTAGTAGCAAGAGCAGATTAAAAAGTCTGCCACACTACCCAACCGGTCTCAGCATACCATTAGCATATATATGAGATTTGAGACATTTTCTAATATTCTCCAGCAGGACTCATCTGTCATGGCCTGGTGATGAATTATAAAATGCTTGTTTGGGTGTGAGGGAGCTGGAAAAGTGGCAGTGTGCCTCCCCTCCTTCTCCGTACTTCTACAACCTTTACTATGCCTGTGTTAAAAAAGGAGGGGGAGAAAATCAATCTTGGACAATTCAATAAAAAAAGCAGTTTTATGCATGTTATTACCTATGCCATTAGTCAATATGTGTGGGAACTGGTAACAACTCCTCTTGTATAAGTGTAACTTAGGCCCAGGGGAATTGAATAGAGACAACAGGATGACGTCGCACTGCCTGTGCTTGGATCTTCTTTCTGTTCAAACCAGCAATCAACACATTTACACATCCGTCAACTAGAAGGGCACTTTGAGAGTGCAGACCTCTGCCATGGCCGTTGCCATAAGTGAAAATCCGTGTATCCGGCCCATCATTTGGATCCTCTCAAAAATGTAAAGAGTTCTTCCCTGGCCCCTGCTACACCGTTCCACCAAGTTTCATGAAAATCAGGCCCGTCATTTTTCCGTTATTCTGCTGACAAACAAACCAACAAACCAACCAAAAACCAAAAACATATCCTCCTTGGTGGAGGTAAATATTTAGGATAATAGAGGGTATTGGTACAGACTTGTCTTACAGCCTTAGTTATTATTAATTTAAAGTACCACTCAACTAAAGAATACAAGGATATGAGATGACATTTTCCATTTGCATTAATGCTTCATATCATCTGTCAGCATGTCCAGTTACACCCATATTGAGATAAAAACATACCAAAATTAAACAGAAAAGACTGTGCTCTCCTCCTGAATCCAGGCATGGCAGGAGAGCTCATATGTGCCTTGTGGCTGGGCCTTTACTCATGGGGAGAATGAGCAGAATGAACCACCACTGTGTGGGTTAACCACCTACTAGTCTATAGGTGTGGGTGTCTCATGAATATGGGGTGGCAGGCAAAGGTTAGCTAAGGCTTGGTTATGAAGACTCTTGCATTGTTAAGATGGAGTTTTCTTTAAGAACAAGAGCATTTATTCTATGTCAGTGATTCTCAATGAGCGGGCCCCGTGCAGTGTTGGCTACCATGCCGCCCACCTGCCTGTGTGAGCAATGAAGGCCAGGCGATAGGAAGTGACTGTGTGCATAAATGTGCATTCAGTTTAGTGTCCCCTACCAACAAAATACTTTCAGAAAGTGTTTCTCCACCGTGCCAGCTTCAAAAAAAACAGGGACTGCATGAAACTGAAAAGCATTTGTCCTGGTTTGCTGATCTCCACATCCAAAAAGGTGGAGAACCCTTCCTCCATGTGACAGCAGGAAGCAGGTTAAGTTTCCAGATGCATCAGACCTGATGAATCTAAACTTGTAGTTTGGACTTTCAGGCCTGGTTGGGTCAGTGAACATCTGAATCGGAAGCCTGGTATTAGGAGGTGACCCAGGTGAGGATCTGGCTAACCGCCAAATGATTGACGCAGGATTCATCCCGGGGCTGTTCTCCGTATGGGACGTGTGGATAGTGCTGACCTTGTGTTGACCTTGAAGGAGGGATATTGTCAGGCAGTCAAAGGAACACTATGAGAAACTCCTGAACTTGACTAACATGCCAAAGTGGGACGACTTAGGCGAGCCTTGCCTATCTTTCTGGCAGAGATCACAGAGGTTGTCAAAAAAGCTCCACTGAGGCAAGCAGTTGATATTAATACTGAAGTATACTTGGCTCCCCAAAATGTACTGGGTTGACAGCACTACTCATGCCAATACAAACGGACACACAACACCTAACTCTGCTGCTCTGTGAAGCCTTGAGGAAGTTTCAGTTTATTGTTATGGTTTGCTGATCCATTTGGTTGTGTCCAAACAGATCTTTCCGACCTTACCCTGTACATGGTTATGGTCTTTCCAACAAATACATTTCATACCTAACAACAGTTTGCTGCCCTCTGCAAAATGGTATAGAGGAAGCCAAAGACACCCAGGTATGGGTGTATATGTTTCCATATATACTGTAACACTGTTATATTTAGTTTAACCTGATTTGTTTAGAGATAAAGGATTTATGGACAACAACAAAGAAAAACTACATTGGCGAAGGTAACTAGAACGGCATTTGGAGAGTGCAGACCTCCACAAAGACTGTTTTCATAAGTGAAAATAGTGCCACGTGATTTGGGTCCGTGTCAAAATGTAATGGCTTCTTCCTTGGCCCATGCTACACCCTTCCACAGAGATTCATGAAAAAAGGGCGAGTAGTTTTTTCGTAATCCGGCTGACAAACAAAGAAACCAACAAACTGAAAGAGAAACATAACCTCCTTGGCTACATAAATAAATGTAATTCTAAAATAAATAAAACCCAACATGAGATGAAAAGAGTTCAACAACTGTTTAATCTACGTGACCATACACGCTTTAATACTTTATTATTGTAATGCTTAGTGCCTCTACTATCAAAGCATTGTTTTAAAATGTGCAAGGCTATGTTTACTTTAACTATGTACTGGTCAGTCTTTGACCTCTTCTAAAGCAATATACGATATTTAATAAAAAATATACAGTGCATACAGTGTAATTTATTGTATAGGCCCATGTACAAAAATTTAAAAAAAAGTCAAAAGTTCAATTACAGCTTACACTACGTATAAATTACCTCAGTGAGAGTTTAGCCACCACATCTCATGGTGTGACAGGGGAGGTGTAATACTTTATAAAGCTTTATATTCTAACTCCTCGCAAATATGCCATGTGTTAATTAAATGAGTAAAAAGTGCAGTGGCCTGTGTCCTAAATTAATTGCTTTCTATTAGATTACATTATTGTAGATAGACCAAGCCATATTATTAACATTGTTGTACATTCTCCTACATTCAATTTCCTTGAACATTATTATTGAGAGAAATCCCTCTCCCTTTCTCGTGCTGTCTCTCTCTTCCTTCCTTCTCGAGATTGTACCAAATTTCTGTCATGGTGCATTCTGCTCAGTTAATTAAATGGGGCTAAAGTGCAGTGGCCTGTATCCTATTGCCATCAAATCCATAACTTAGAGAGAAAACGTTTACATTAACTTGCCATTAATACCGCCTATGCCGACTTTTCAATTCTCGCTAAGTATGATCTTACACAATAATTGCTGTTGCCTGTGAGACAAAAAGGCAAGGAGGTCCATGAAGGGGACAAGAAAAATGTGATGCTACTGTTAATTAAATGAATAAAAGTGCACCAGGCTGTGTCTTGGAAAACAGCTTTGAGTAATAAAAATATAGCCAACAATCTTTCCCTCTCCTTCCTTTCAATTCAGTTTTGAATGCTATTACACAAGTTAATGGAGTTTGGGAATGGGAACTTCTTGATAGCTGTCAGAACGAAAGAGAGAGCGGGAGAAGAATGCCTTGTATTTCTTTCTCTTTTTTTAAAATAAAACAACTAAGCTCAGCAGTCTGTATCCTATCTCAGCTATTGGATTGGATTATTTTACATTTTGATTGAAATGATGTCCGCGCCAGATAAAAGCACAGACCCCAGCTGTTGTAATTGAATCAGGGTGGAGTTGTTTATTCGGTTGATCTACAGCGGTGATTTGCTTGTCCTAACACCCAATGCATAAAAGATCCACTCTTGTTTAACACACTGCTGATTAGATCTGTTTAAAATGGCGAAACAAGAGGCGTTCGTGTCCAGAGATGGGCAGGCATAAAGATAATACATATAACGGCGTCAGGAGAAGGGGGGAGGAATAGAGAGCAGCAGAGGAGAGGAGAGAAAAGAGGATACAAAAGGGCCCCACGCTCCCTGGCTCTCTTGATGGTGTCATGTGTGTGCGTGTGTGTGCGTGTGTGTGCGTGTGGGTGTGTGCGTGCACACAAGTGTCTGAGTGCTGTAGATGCACCATCTGCTTAACTTTCCATGTGTGACCAAAACTTTCAATAAATAAATTTCACATGGCACGGATGCCAGATGCACACGGGACCTTGAATAACATTTAAATAACATCTAATAGGAAGTAAGAGTAAGCGTTTTCATCCCAAACATGACTCTTCTGAGAATTTAAAAGCGTCTCCGTGCCGTTGAATAGTACTGGGGTTATCGTAGGCCATGCTACAGAAAGAAGAGAAAAAAACGAATACATTGTTTGCAGTGATTTAGTTAATTAATTTAGTCCGAATGAACACATCACAAACGTGAAATAAGACCCAAATCCTGAATGTCAGATGCCGCTATGTTGATGTAATATTATGCAGCATTTGTTCACACACATGATTTAGTGAACCTTATTTATGAGGACTACTAAATGTATGCTATACAATGGATGGTTGATCATCAAATAATGACTCTTATCACTTTGGTGTAGGATGCACATCCATCATGCTGAGAAAAAGGTGAAGTACGCCCCAATGCGCAATGCATGCTGATTTCAATATCACTCCTTGAGGGACCACATATGAAAACATAATCTGCCTAGATTGTGATGCCCCTCATACAACAATAACTGTGTCAAGGGCACAGGTAAAGTCTCAAATGTTTTAAAATTTTTTGTATTTAAAATATGCGATAAGACGCCCTCTTTCAGGTAAATATCAATACTAGGCAGAGTTTCATTTTACCTTTGGGATGATCCCTGTCCCTGAAAACAATGATAATGTAATCAAAGCTGATCTTTTACGAGCTATTTCTTCCTGAAACACATAAACATAGTGTTTGTCATACACAGAGTACATGAACATGCTATTTAAATATTGATAAAAGGAAAGGAAAGCACTCGGATTTGGTCCAATAGTGACTAAAGGTAACAACGTGTTTGTGTATACCACATTCATTGAAAAACAATATGTATCAGCGTTCAACAATCACAATGAACTACAAGATATTTTCATCACATATGGTGTAATCATGAAATTCACTTGAATATATTAAACGTGTGTCTATGTATAAACCGGTCGGGTTCGGCATGACGCATAAAACTGCAAACAGGATATCAACAGTGAACTTAACTTGGGGACACAAAAAACTGTGTAATCTTTGACATTTACTGACATTCAGATAAGGCCAACATTTAACAGAAAACCTAACCTTTGTCCCTCCTTGTCTGTATATAATCTTTATATTAAACCTTTGCATCTGACTATGATATCCAAAAAAAAAAAAAAACACAGCTTTAGTTGAAAGACTCAGATCATGTGTTTAATAATTTCTCATGTTTCAGATGCTATTGGGTCGCCCCGCTATAATCAATCATCTCTATTAACTACCATATCTCGCGCTCCACCAGCCGTGACCCCTGGACAGCTGAGCTCAGATTTTATCGCCGCATGCATGCCACATTTTACTTTCCCTGACACCTCTCTGTGCTGTCTGCTCACATGGCGTTATAAGCATCCCGTTGTCCTGCAGTTGTTTTATCGGACCCACTACGATTGCTCATTGTGGTTCTGTGGTAACCTGAATAACCTGAAACAGGTAGCTGAAAACAGAAGCACTTTTATCACTTTAAAATGACCTAAGTCAACAAGATGTACTGTGTTGGCCAATGTCAAATCAATATCAGTGCTCAATATGTTGTTCTTAATGAGAAGAAAAATAAACCTCACGTCTATGTGCAGTAAAAGTAAAAAGAAATGCACTGTACTTCTCAGTTTTTCTTTCCTTAATACGCATCATTGTAACACTATGTTTATCTGGTACGTAAACAAATGTATTGAACTGTTACAGAATGTTCCTTTTCTTTTTTTTTTTATAAATGTAATGCATGCATTTTTAGCAATGTCAGCAATGGTAGTATGTACAGCGATACATATTTATACTTAATCTCATTCCTAAACCATGACTTCATAGCAGTTCATTCCAATCTAAGTCGACTATGGTTGGACATAGTGTGAGGCTTACTGTGAAGACTTTTGAAATAAAGTTTAAAAACAGAAATGTTTTTTATAAAGAGAATTTATGTTCCTAATAATAGACTTGTTATAATTTTTTTACATATTTTTTGTCATGTGCTTCGTGTCGCAGACTTTGAGTGTGTTGTTTACATGCATGAAACGCATCATAATCATAGTACAAAACCATGAACTAATTTAATGTTAATGTGGCCCAAATGTTAATTGTTGTATTTATGCAAATGTTATATGCATATGACGAGTCCTAGAAGAAAAATTATAATAATTAAAAAAACATATTAAATCCCCTCCCTTGAACTCTTTTTCCATGTACCCTGCCTATATGCCTTAGTGCCTTAAACATCTTTGTTATGCTAAAATAATAATTTGTGGACTACCTCATGATTCGTTGGCCTGGTAATACTTACAACTAGTGTCCAATTAGACTTTAAAGTGTACAAATGTCTTACGCCTTCAGTATTTGCCAGTGTGTACGGATCACAGTCAATATCAATGCACGTGCACTGTATTACTCTGGCTGGTGTCATGTCGGAGATATTTACATCTGTCCGCATCAGAAAGCGTGAGAGCAAGAAAGGATGAAACAGCGCCAGCTCGTAGACGCCAGCGGCTGACCTTTTCTCTCACTGTTGGTATCAACCCTTTAAACGTGATAGACGCACACACACACACACACACACACACACACACAAACCGACACACAGCGGAAAAAAAAAAAAGCCACAAAGCAATAATGTGGAAATGTTAACTGCTCACAATTAAAAATGTGATTTATGTTCCGTGCAGCTGTTAAATGACACTGCGGCCCTACGATATTGATTTCCATATCATTAGCATAATAGTTTTATTGTGATATAATTACTAAATAAAAAGGCTCCTACCTGGCAAACCTTACTGCATATCAGGGACTCTTAAACGAGCAAAATGTTGCCTCACACAAGTAACATGGGTCAATTGCAGCCGGGGATAGTCGGGGGTAATGATTAGATCATTAAAATTTAGTCTATGCTTCACAGAGCATAGAGAAAATTAACTTCCCCCCACCAAGCTCATTTTTCTGCTGAACATGAAATAATGATTTTCTGCCAGTATAATTACAAAGCTAACATCTGATAGAGTCAGCATCCAGGGGGGATTATCACATGCATGAGTATTAGACCTCATTACCAGCTTGACTGCAAAATTATTACATCTTGTAATTGGATGGCGAGATTTATACACAGATTGGGCCAGGGTTCCTCGGTAAGATTGTAATTACAGGCTTCGCTGGTTCGCTACTTATCACACTGCGTGCAGGAGGGAGGAGGGCCGAAAAAACAAGCGGAGAAGAGGGGAAGGAAGGACCGTTTCATTAAGCAGGGCTACCCTATCAATGGCAAAATGGCGTTGCGGCCAGGCTGCGCGGATGGCTGGGGCGAGTGGGTAACATCTTCCCTCTCCTCCTCTATTTATGAGGCCAAACAGTGGAGGTGTTTACAGAGGGAGGGGGTGTGGAGGGGGGCATTTATTATTACCGGGGTTCCTCTCCCTGACAAATGGGATTTCATTTATTTAACCTCTGCTGATCTATTCCAGTGAAACGTATAAACAAGCCATCCGTTTTTTTACGACCGCCGCAGAGTCCACGCCTCAATTATCTAAAGGCTAACTGAGTGTTAAAGTGAGCCATCTGCCAGTGGGAAGCCCATTGATTTAATTTGCCTTGTGGTTTTACCCCCGATGCAACCGGGGCCCCACTTTGTGCCTATAGAAAAAGAGGCGACAGATACACATATCCCTCATTGAACTTGAGTTCAAAGAGAGTGGTCATGGGGTGTTTGTGTGCATGCAGTTGTTGCCATGTCACCACGCACTCTCTTCGTCCTCCTCCTCCACTACACCTCATGCTCTTCTGTGAAAAAATAGTGGAAGGAGGGATCGAGTGAGACAGAGTTGATGAGGGGTTAAGGGAAATCAATACCTGGGATTAAATTTGACGAGGAGGATGTCGGGCTGCCAATGGAGGGGACAAATTTGTTCTCACGTAGCCAACTAATCTCTGCGTGCATGTCCAATGACTATTGTCACAGCATGTGTGTGTGTATGTAGGCGTGCGCTCGTCTGTGTGAAATTATAATGTCTGTGTTGCCCATGCATATCATTTCCCCAGCACCTGATTGGATAGTATGTGAGTAGTATCTGTAAGTGTGTGTGTGCGTGTGTATTTGTGTGTGTGTGTTTGCACTAATCAGTGTGCCAGCAGTAATGGAGTTGTTATTGGAGTCCATTACAAAGAGCCAGGTTGGATCAATGCTGGTATCAGTGTTCACAGATGCAGCTGGTTCAACCTATAAAGACAGAGAGATTCAGAGAGGTGTGTGTGTGTGTGTGTGTGTGTGTGTGTGTGTGTGTGCGTGTCACTTTGGAATAAAATGTGTCTAAAATTAGGATTGACAGTCCACATATTTTAGTAAGTAACTCATTAATTACATTCTAATGTTTTGACTGTACCCACCTGTACCTGCTGTGAAGTAATTTGTAAAATGTTGGAAGAGCTATATATATCTCACTGCAACAATTACAAAATCTGCTCAAAACTCAGCTTTTCAAAAAAATAATTCTACGTGGGGTCGAGCTACACTGTATGCGTTGTGTTGCGGTATGTAGTATAATGTAAGGACACTTTCCGTGGCTCGTTTACAGCAGCATGGCTACTAAATTCCACCAAGAATCACCTGCTGCTAGCACTGAGTGTTATTGGCAAGCAGATGAGAGAAAAACCCCTGAAAGTGACACTCAATCCCTTCCTGAGCAGCAGCTAAAGAACACATGGCTTACTCCAGTAGACGGTGAACGTGCGTATTGACTGACATGCACATGCATGCGCGCACACTGGACACACAGAGACAAGTACAATATACCTAAATTGGTGCTTTGTTCCATATAAAATAAAAAATCTGAATCCAAAATAGAAATCTGCAAATTCACAGTGTTAATATTTAGTTACCCTCCATGCTTTAATGTCTTTGCAAGTACACATTTCTCCTCTCTCCTTTCCTCCCCTCCTAGTTCCTTACATCTCCCTCTATCATTTACACTGGCATCCATCCCCACCCCACCCCTTTACACAGCCTCAATTATTCATCCTCGCCACCCCCCCCCCTCCTTCATTCCCTAATACTTCTTTATATTTTCCTTTTTCTCCCTATATCATATATTTTCATCTTCCTTCCCCTCTATTTCTTCCAGTCCCTCTCCCCACCCCTTCCTTCCCTCCCTCCCGCTCTCCCTCCATCTCTGTCTCCCCAGAGTCACTCATATGGTATTTAAGTGGAAGGGGGCCCATTAACCCTGCCAGCTTGTGTCTCTTCTCTCCTCCATTGATCAGAATGCACACTGGAGATATTTTATTACTGCTGGTTGTGGGGGACTGACGCAGCCGTTTAAGCAACTCTTCATTTCTAGTCATGATGGAGCGGGATCGTGTGTGTATGCGAGTGAATATAGGACTGCACACAGACTGAAAGGGAAGTTGTTCCCCAGGGAACTATCACAGGGAATTCTGAGTGTGTTTAAGCTTGCTGGAAATGGCTGCTGAAAAGAGCTTTTTTTTCTTCTATTATTCTGTTTATTAGTTTGTGTCTTGGTTAATTGTGTCAATCAATTTCAAATGTTACTCGCACTTTATACTTACTCTTTATATTTCTGTCTATCATTTCCTCTCCCTTATGTGAAGTACTGTGTATTTAACGCTTACTTCAAATACATTATATTGTGATAGCATCTTTTTTCCTCTCTTGTCTATTGGTTTGACATTTGTAACACTCATATTGAATAATAATGCCCAATCGAAGGAATTCCATCAGAAATCCCAAAAGGATGATGGGATGTTTTCAAATCTCTTTTTAACTGTTTATTCATTTATTGCTCGTAGGCTAGAAAATTGGCTCTGAGAAGTGTGTTGTTTACATAGAGTGGAGCATCTGGGGTCAGCTCGGTCTCACATAATTAAAAATTGATTTTAACGGTACACCAGTTGTGAATAAGTTTCCAAATGTTAAATCAACGTCTTGAAATACAACTTCAGCAAATCCAGAACTATAATATCTGTCAACATGTGCCTTACATTCTATACATCTTGCCAGAATACTGTGTGTCAGCTGTTGACATGTGTTGTTTGCAACCAATGGAAGCGTACAGTTGTCCTCATGTTTGGTACAGATATTTAGTCTACTCTCATTGATTAAAAATGGAGTGGAAAACATATTAGAAACAACTCTCAGTATAAAGAAATACAATTCAACGATACCACGAACTGCAATAACACCTCTTCGAAACCGTTTCTACAAAAACCCTCATGAAGGTGAAATTAATTATAATGTCTGTTGATTTTATTATTCATTTTTGGCTAAGTGTACCTCGTAAACTGGTAATTAAACAGCTCTATGCTAAAGAGAAATGCAAGCTGTGTATTTGGTCATATTTTGCCTTTTTAACCGTACATGTACAGTATGCCTCTGTACGCTTCGATGCCATACAAAATCAACTACTATTTGTGAGGTGTTCTACATTCACACCATAAGCTTAACACACAAGTTTGTGACCTCTATCGGATCTTACATTTCCACATCCAGAGCAATCACTGATATCCACTCTTACACTATATTGCTGCAGATGCATTCAAAATGCCATTGAGCAGTTTTGCATGTGGCATGTCTGGTGATACTTGAGGTGTGGTTTGGGTGTGCTTGAGCTTATGTAAACTATTGTACCTCTTGTGTTTCACAATAAATGGCTGCAACCGTACCAGAGGGAGAAATTGGCAACAGCAGAGACAGATAAATGAAAGGTGAGCAGAAAGACGTTGGGAAAAGCTCTCCAGGTAAATGTCAAGGGGGCTTAAATTCAACTGCTCATAACTCTGCATAGATAAGATTCATCCATGGCTCTTCATAACAATCCCATAGCTCGCAGGGCCTCGCTCGTGCTATGATAGGGGGTACTTCACCTCACTGCTTCTCTCTCTCTCTTTCCATACCCTTTAGGCAGGATTGCACGACTGAAGAGTGGATGAGTCATGAAATAATTCTGGGTTGAAGCACCATTCAATTATTAGAAGCTCTGGAGTAATATCTCTTCTCCCAGCGATATCCAGCATGTGCTCATATGCTTAAGGCCTGCTAATAGAAATATAGCAGAGAGGGGTCATCCAAGGACATCACATCTGACTTACTTACTGAAGATAAACACAAAAAAAAAACTGCCTTTATAAGTGGAAGAATCTTGGATAATTTATATATATATATATAAAAAAATAAAAATAATAATAACAATGGTTATACTTATAATAACAATACTACTAATAATAATACAAATATTAATAATGACAATACTACTACTAATAATAATAATAACAATGGTTCTACTATAATAACAATACTAATAATAATAATACAAATATTAATAATAACAATACTAATAATAATAATAATAATAACAATGGCTCTACTTATAATAATTATAATAATAACAATGACAATAATAATAATAATAATAATAATAATAATATAATAATAAATGTGTCTTATTTCATGAAAAAGAATAGTGAAGGCTAAAAAATAGATAAAATCATGTTATTAAAAATGTATTAAAATAGTCGATTTTTCCAGTGAAGACTGTAAAAATATTTTATGGCCTGTGACTGATAATTGATAAGCCCTTGGGACATACAGCTGTTTAGCAAAATGGTCACTGTGTGTGCACATTGCCACGGTGAAACAAATCTGGCTGGATCATTCTTAATGCAGAACCACATTTTTAACATGGGTAAAACATCGGCCCCCAAAAAATATATACTGCAGATTCAGAGACTTCTTCCAGGTCGGTGCACAGAAATCAAAACACAGAGCGGAAAACAGCAGGAAACAGTTCGTGAAATTAGGTACCAAAGTGATTCGACCCATTAAAACTGTTTTTTTTTTCTTTGTTACCAAAAACAGGTAGTGGTCATTCTAATGGTGCTGCATTGAATATATTGAAAACAGTGGTATGACTGGTAGGTTAAACATTCAGTCTGTTTTTTTGTTGCTTCATGTAACTTGCTATTTTACTTCACTGCCAGTTTTCTTTAGAAGTGAAGGCCATGGTGGCTGCACATAAGATTTTTTTTTTTCTTTTTTTTTCATAAATTTTTCTATGACAGCTACTGAGATTGAAAGTGGGTGTGGAGTACTGTGAGCCACTTTGGGGACGGGAACAAATGAGGAGATAATGAAAGAAGTGAGCCTGGGGAGAAAACTAAAACAGAATCAATGAGTTTGTTCTAATTTATCCTGAGCTCAGCAGTTCTCGGCACGTGAGTTTGACTTGATTCAACATGAGGATAAATGTCATAATGCAGGGATTTTTACTGTAATAAGCACAAGTACACACAGAGGCATGCGCATGAATAGAAACAGATACTGTGCAGGTAAGCTAGAGTGCACACTTACACACACACACACGTTTTAAGCTCTTAAGCCTTTATTACTTACTGAGATATAAGAATTGCATCAAGTTTGAAAGATTACGGTAACTATTTCATGGAAAAAATACTCTCATGGAAACTCTTAGTGTGATATACATTTGATTTAAAAAAAAATTGCATTCAATGTAATAACCCACAGCTCTATGTAATAAATTGCGCTGCACAACACTGTACTGTGTGTATTTCATTATAATGTGCCTTGTATGGCACCAAACCAGAGTGAGATCTCAATCATTCACACAGAGCAGTTTTATTGTTATTGTTGCTGACATCTACATGTTGACACATTGTCAGCAGGAAAAGAGAGATAGAAAAAAAGAGAGCGCTTTGGCAGCTCCGTTGCGTGTGGAAAGAAAAAGGAAAAAAACACGACTGGACGTGGAGTCGGCTCAGCGCAAGGAGCTGGCCAATTATTTCTGAAATGGCAGGGGAGTTTTTGAAATGTGAGAACGTTTCCCTGGATATACCGCAGACAGTGAATAAATGACAAGCACATAAACAAGACGTTCGAGTGATGACTTTTTCCCCTTCCTTTTCCCTTCACACACACACACACACACACACACACAATGGACGGAATAGTGTTTCTGATATCAAAATTATTGACTCAAAAGCTCTCACCGTTCAGTAAAAGCATTCAGCGTGTGTGTGCGTGTGTGTGCTTAATCCTCTGTGTGTGTTTTCCGTACGTTTGTTTGTGTGCACACACATTCCATTCACTTGAAGCAGTGATTCAAAGGTTGGCTTGTGTATCATAAACCTGTGCTGTTTGACATTTGATTAAATAGCATTACTGCCAATCAGCGGAGCAAGATGCTGAGCGCCGGGTCACACAGGTTGTGGATTCTTTCCCTTACTGTTGACAGGCAGCACATTATAAGCCCAAATAAAAAAAAATGTTTACACGTCCGTGTCTGCAGTTTATGTCCACAATCAGCTGGTTATACATGATATGATGTGTCACGACGGGCACATTTTGACTATTGGCCAATCATATGCAGGGTAGCTGGTGTTATCAATGGCCTGCACTCCAACGCTGAAGTGTACCACACTGTCTGACAGTATCACATTGCACATCAGCTAATGCCAGCTCTTTATGGAAGCTATGAGATATTTGCGCACAGTTTTGAAAACAAAGAGTCCATGTTTTTTGTCTAAACCATTCCATCAAATGTAAATATTTTAATATATGTTGTGCATCATTTTACACACATTTTCCCAATATTCAAAACACTGAAGCTAGTCAATTTGGAAATCATGCTGGATTTTTGGACACAATTTTCCTATTGTCCAGGCACAAAGTAGTTCCTGTTCATTTTTGATTTAGCAGAATCTTGAAACTTGCTTCAGTTGCACAATCACACTGAAATCAAGTCATTATCACTACAATCATATATACATATATATATATATATATATATATACATAATCACCTGCATATGTAAACATTAAGAGATTTCCCACCCTGTTGCTGTGAGAGCAACACTTTTAGGAATTCATTTATGTAAAAGATGGTCTCTAAGGCACATAGAGTTATTATTTAAGATAGAAACATGATACACAATACACAGGAAGACACTGTCAGAACATATGGAGTGAAACCAAAACCATCCTGTTAAAGAGGTTTTCTTCTGTATTTGACAAACCAAGCATCATTATACAGGTTTTTACATTCTCAAATGGCTGTTCATCCAATATCTATCCTTCTTCATGGCCAACTGTTCCAGGAATAGATGATCCTGCTTTCCCTTTAACTATTGACAGTTTGATCAAAACACAAGAGTCAGGTATCGCGCAAAAAAAAAAACCAACAGTATTTATTTGTTTTTGGGTCGAGCTTCTTCCACAATAAAAGGTTGACCCGTGACCCCTCTCTCCATTAATCAATGTAGAGATGAATAAATAAGTGGGATATGTGGCAGCTGGCCTTCCAACAAGCCGTCTACAACTGTCCAAACCACTTCAGGATCATTTGCCAAGGAGAGGCCTATAGATCAGCCAAATGGAGTTTGAAACCTAAAGAGTGACCAGGGGATTGGGGAGAAGGGGAGTGGGATGATAGCGCGACAATCTGCTGCTGGTGTGGGGGGTCTCACCGAGGAGAGGAGGAAGAAAGCATACTGGAATATTGTAGAGAGGAGAGGAGATGTGTAACAAGTAATCTGACAAGTAATCCGATACTGGATGATCTGTTGCCTTGGGTGGTCTGGGGAGGCAAACATGCAAAGAGAGACAGGGTGACAGAAAGGGCTTTTGGGGAGAAGGTTACGATGGATGTCTCCAAGGTGAGGACTTTGTCGAAGTGAGAGGACAGTAAGAGGACGCTTTAAAAGGGGACTTGAAAACAATCTCTCTTGGTTGTACCTGTAAATATGGTTTGACGAGGTGGATACAAGTCAGGTTCATATGATATCGTCCGAAAAAGTAATTTTTTGTGCGTCGTGTCCAGTAACACGAGAGAAAAGAGCGCCTGCCAAAGCCTCTGCAGTGCAGAACCTGTTTAAGCAACACAACTACTTGGTTGGGTCTTGGAAAAAGTTTGTCGTTTGGGTTAAAATAAGTATGTTTGTTCTGTAACTTATAGACGTGGCGTTATTTAAGTTACGTAAGAAAAGAAAGACAAAACACATTGGTTTCTCAGGGGACACGAACAACAGTTTCCTTGGTGAAAATCATGTTTGTTTAACCCATCCACCCACCCCGACCTCCACCCTTTGTGTACTTTGTTGCTCTTTATACTACGTCACCTGACTTCCTTAAAGGGAGCCCTGCGCACCCTAGCTCACGACACGATACGTGGGTTGAATTTTAGTGCATTGCTTTTGTATGTATGTATGAACTGTGAATAGGAACAGCCTGCACATGTGTTTATGAGGGGGGGGGTTGAAAAAAGCAATAAAAAACAAAAAAACATTCCCATTAAAAGATATTTCTTATTATTTCTTATATGCAGTTTGCAGACTGGCGCTCTTGCCTCACAAGAATAAGGTTCCTGGTAAATATGTAGATTGGGAGAAAACATTGGATTAATGGACAGAAGGAAGGAGGAAAGTGGAGAAAGGGATGGAGCAGACAGAGGAGAGGGAGGAACAGTATGCGCTCTACTCCTTCCATTATTGATTATGATCTGAGCCCACTAGAGGCACCAGATGTCACCAGGCAGTTTAAGTTTCCACTGGCCTGTTTAAATCTGCCAAAAACTCATCTCCCTCTCTCTTCCTGTCAGTAATTTACCCATCCTCTTTGCCACAAAATCTCAAATTATGTTTTCATAATGAACATTTTATTTTCTTTCCATTCCAGCGATTTAGTACTGGACTTTTGTAAAGTTCAGAGGCTTTCAAGAGACATATTTATATACTGGATAAGTAAAAAAAAAAAAAGGTCAAAGATCAAAGCAGCAGGCTGAGAGGCTCGTAGTCCCTAGGTTAGAGCAAGCTCCACATTTCCCATAATGCAACCCGAGTGTATCTTTCATTTGACCCTGTTTCCTAGAAATTACGTTTATATAGAAAAAAACTTGCAAATAGATGAGATGAGCTTTATGATGCCACCAGGGTTCATTTCTTAAACTTTTAGAGCCATGTTATACACCTTTTGTGTTTCGTGACGAGTAAACCGAACTTCATGTTAAAAATCAGCGGTTTGCCCCTTTAATATCTGTTCACCACTCTCCCTTTCTCTCCCTCTCTCTCTTTCTCTATGTGTCCCCCCACCATTATTTCTAAAGACCAAATTGATTTAGGGATAATGACTTCTGGGATACAGTGATACTCAGCACATCATTTACAGAAAAGTAAAGGAATGGGAAAAAAAAATGTGTGTGTGTGTGCGTGTGCGTGTGCGCGTGCGTGTGTGTGTGTGTGTGTGTTTGTGTGTGTCCTCTCTGTATTTCACAGGTAGTATCTCTGTGTGACCTGATCCTGAACAAATGAAATAGTAACGCTTTGGATGGGCAACAAGAGCAGCCACATAATTCTGTTTGAAGAGAAAATCAATTCAACACCCAAACACAGGTCTCCCATCCACCACACTATGTCTCCACCATGGTTGTATATAAAGTCATTGTCCCAGTGTGTGTGAGTGTGTGTGTGTTGTGGTTGACTTTACAATGTTAGTGATAGTGGTATATTTATGTCTCTCTTTCATTTCAGGCTGCCTGCTTTTCTCTCAGCTTGAACTATGCAACATAACAATAAAGATGGCGACGCTGACCATTAGTGTGAGATTGAGCAGAGTAATCCGGGTCCCAAATTAAAAGCAAATGTTTTACTGGACTGGATATTTACACACTCTCTGCACTGGAAATCAGAAAAGAAAGCGAACTAAACGCTATCATAAAACCACACTCACACACACACACACACACACACATACACACAACTCACATGCACTTAATCAGACAAGAGAGGGAGATTATTTTCAAACTTCACCTCGCTCTTCTCTCTCTTCTGTCACTCCATTGATTTCCTGACAGAGGAATGAGAGGGGAGCATGCGACCTATTAAAGACCAGTGTCTGGTGTCTTAAAGGTTAACTAATCAACAGTAATGGAAAAGAGTCAGACACCTCGCCACACACACGTAAAAACACGTTTTGCATCATGCAAAAATGTTTTCATACAATAATGTTACACTCCCCGTGTCTGCGTGTCTGTGTGTGTGTGTGTGTGTTTGGGTTTATATTCCGACGCAGGAAAATGAAAAGCACCTTTCTCTCATGCTTCAAATTTGGAAAACCACATGTAGGATGAATGGAAGTGAGTAAAACAAATTGCATGTGCAATGTACATGGAAGTGCACGTGTGTGTGTGTGTGTGTGTGTGGCATGGGATGCTTAAGTGGTATTAAATCACATGGTGCAGATGTGATGTCCAGGCCCGTGTTTAAATGTCGCAGCATTGATAAGGTGTGACTGGGCCCAGTCAACTGTTAAGGTTTTGTTGTCGCATTATAGACTGTTTAGTTCTGCGTTAATGGGCTGCTGCACAGGAGAATGTTACATTTACATCAGTCAATGTATACCTCAACTAGGTCATGGAGGACTTTTTTTTTACATGTATTATATTTCACTTTGGATTTATTGTATGCTGTATAATGTATTTACTTCTTTGTGATAATTCTGTGAGAGAAAATATTACAATATACATTACACGTCCTGTTCAGAATGATCTCTATTGCAATATTTAATAGTGCATGTGATGCTCCTCGCCATAATCTACTGTCCACTGTGTTAGTTATTTTCCCTCATTTGCGCTCCACACCTGTGAACTGTTATTTTATGCTTGAGTCTATGTTTCTTTGCCGGGCTTCTGCAGCACAAGCCATGATGTATGGCTTGCTTTTATTTCCTGATTTTGAGCAGCACAGTTGCAATACTTCAAGATACCAGGAGGTGGCAGCTCTTATACTGTTTCTACAGCTCCTGTCCCCACTACTGGGGAAGCTGAGAGCAGCAGTATCACTCTGCCTTTACTGTTTATCTAAAATAAACTGATTTATTAGAGTTTGGGGAAAGACGGCTACAGAATTAAGGTGAATGAGATGGTTTTTTTTTCTGTTTTTCAAGGTTGTTCTAACTTGTATTGAATTGTACTGATGCCTAACTGTAAAACATGTCAATTAATTGCTTCAATTAAATAGATTTTGAATGTCATTAATCCCACAATTTCCATGCTTTCTTATTTTCCCGACGAATAAAATGTAAAGCTAGAATTAATGTCATTTCAGCTCAAATTCTTCTGCGACATCCTTCTTTGATCGACCTGACTTTCAAACCAGCGCACAAGCACCAGCATCATCATATTCTGAAATGTCCTGCAATGACCGACTCGCGGGCACATAAAGAAACAATCAGCTATCGCCACGTCCATACAACGCTTTTAGTTACATTAGGCATTGAAAACGTTCCCAGGGGGTGTTTCGTGTCCATTTAGTCCCCCTTCTTCCACTCTGAGAGGTCACACACCCACACGGCCAGTTTACATTTCCTCTGTCACAAAAGCAATACACTGCAATTTCCCTGCACCAAAATACCCCCTCTGGTCACTGCCAACAGAATGACCTTTTCTTTCGGTCTCCCTTGCTTCTTTATTTCTCCCTCGTGTGATTTAAACACTGACAATCCATCTTCAAATAAATATACACGCGTATATGTTTTTTTTTTTTTTTCTTCTATACCCCCCAATCCCCTCTATCCATACAGGAATTGAGGATAATCCTCCTGAAAGAAACATAAAAGGGTTAGAAACAGAGGCAGAAGAGTGTGCATCTGGAAAGCAAAACAGGAGGAATGCATTGCTGACCTGCAGCAGCAGCGTGGATGGGCAACAGGAGATATTCCCCCATGACTTCACCCTCTCCTTTCTACACTTCTCCTCCCACCTTTTCAACCCTTTTTCCCTCTATCTTCCCCTGGGTGCCTTCTTGCCTTTCCATAAGTCCCCCCTCCTCCTCCTCCTCCTCCCCCCTTCTTCTCTTTTTTCACTTCAATCTCCCTCTACTGTTTTCTCTCTCTTCTCCCCTCCTCTTTACTCCACTTTACTCTCCATCTTTCCTCAACACCCCCCCCCCCCCCTCTCGCCCTCTTCTCCTTTTTTTTGTTTTTTTTTTTTTTTTTTGCCACTTTTGCTTTCCCTTTTCTTTTTTCCCACTTCTGCGTCTAGTGGCCATTTCTTCTTTTTCCCCTTCCTCCCTATCTGTCCTTTCTCTTGCCTTTTTCCTTCACTCCTTCCCTCCATCACCCCCCACCACACCCTGCTCCTCCACCCACAACTACACACACACACAAAGACACTCACACACAGAGCACTGTTCCCTCTCTTACCCTCTCTCAGACTAACACAGGGTCTTTCCGGCCCACTGCCTCTCCTGTTCAAATGTAACAATGCTCCGCGTGATTTGATGATGGCCTCAGTTCACCGGCCTCTCTGTGTGCGTCTGTGTTTGTGTGTGTTTGTGCACTGTATGTGTGTGTGGTGTTTATTTAATTCCTATATCCAGACCCCTCCACTGAAGAAATGTTTTATTGTTATGTGGAAAACAAAACACTTTGTTGAATAAATGTTAAGGAATTGACAAACAAGATCATATGAAATAAATAAAGTTGAGGTAAACGCAGTATAACTTTATTCTATAATGGCATTTATTTATTTAGAGACATTATTTTTCCTCTTTTTCTCAAATGTATAGTTACAGTAATCTCTCCTTATTTTTTTTCAATTAGTTTTTTTTCCAAGCTTTTTTTGTTATCTGTGTCTCTTTAAACACTGTGTAGTTATATCTCAATGTATTGTGCATTTTCAATTCTTACTCTAACTGCTCAGTTTTCCAGTTTGTCAATATGTCTGGTTTCTTATCACTCATTATCATTTATCCATCTTTCTTTCAATGCACTTTCTTTTACCTGTCTCTGTTTCTTCATCTCTTAAAAAGCAACTAAACAGTCACCTCCTCCCCTCACGTGTGCTCATGTATGTGTGCAACAGTGTGGTGAAATGTAGCCTTCACGCGCTTTGTCTGTGCGTTTATTTCTTTTGTACGTGTGAATGTTTATGTGACGGTCTTTATGTTTTTAGGTGTGTGTCTTTTTGCACACATACTGTATATGATCCGCATAGACATGTGTGTGTAAACAGTCATGCAATGTCATCTCCTGCAAACCACCACAATTCAATGCAATATTGAATAAATACATAGATCAAAAATTGGCTACAACAAACTACTCGGGTAAGTGCAAGTTGCATCACGGAGACAGAAAGTAAACTTCGATAACAGCTTTGTGCGTGTGTGCGTGTGTGTGTGTGTGTGTGTGTGTGTGTGTGTGTGTGTGTGTGTGCTGGTGTTGGCTCTCCTCTCTATGCAAGCGCAGGCATTAAAACACATCAGGAGGCGGGGGGATATTGACTAGTCTGTGTCTCCCTCACACTCGTGTTTGGTCGGCAGGCAATCTACCAACCGTCAATCACAAAGAGGCGACCCAAGTTGGGGAACCATCAAACTGCCTGACTTCTGGTGTCAGTGCTGAGGGGGATCTATTTCAACGTGACACGCCATCAGCTGCAAATCTAAAGAGGGCTCCATTGTCAGAGCGGGGGTAAACACAAGGATACACATATTCATGAGTGAGCACCTATACATGCACATACATGCATGCACTGTGCGCCCACCGTGCTTTATTTCACACTGATAGAATATTTACATTTAACTAAATCCAATTGTTATTTTTTTGTCCTGTAAGTACTAGTATATGCAAGAGAATTTGCAATGGACGATTGGTTGGTTTCTACGGCATCTATTTTTGTTGGATTTTATTTGAACGATTTAGACAACACTTCACGTGGACATTTTTTATCATCATAGCAATCAAATGATGTTAATCCATGAAGTAAAAAAATAAATAAAAATCAAACATCTATTTTCTTCCTTACCTGTGTTCTTAAATTGGTTTGAATGTGACGATAATAAAGCATCGATGCTCTTCGGGGCTTATGATCATTTGAAATCGATTGATAGAAAATTACTTTTCCACCAGTAATAAAGCATTGCACTTTGCCTAACCTTTGAACTCCTGCCACTGTTGCCCCTGGCTATTTGGTGGCCACGGATGGTAAAGTTCAACATGACGTTCAGACACATTTAAGTGCTCTCATCCTTTCAATACAATCTCCGTCTTCTTCCATGAGAGTGACTGATTCGAACCTCATGGGAGTGAATGCAGTCGTTAATAAAACAAAAATAAAAAAATGTTTACAATGAAACAGTCGGTGTTAAAAGTTACTCTTGTGTTTTTCAACGTGTGTGGTTTAATGTAATCTTAAGAGTAAATGAAACCAGACAGTTTGGCAGAAGGAACATATCTGTCTAAATAAGCTCTTTCCATGGTAATAAGTTATTAACTACATTTAACACCACAACCTCATGTGAATTCCTTAAGCACTACCACTCTCAAGCCCTTATACCAAAGTCATCTGGGTACTTAAACACTGCTCCCAAATTAAGTAAAGACATGTCTTGTTAGCATAAAGTATTACTTAAGCAAAGCATATTGATCCTAATTTAAATGTACAACTATATGCATATTGATTATCTGAAAACCATTATCCAACGATTGAAGAGGCAGAGGCATATCTTATTGTTAATTATTTCTCAGACGTAAGATAGTAGGACGAGACGGACAGTAAAGTGCTTTAGCTTAATAATTATGTAAGAGGGAGACAAAAAAAAAGAAGAAGAGATAAATGCACGTCGTTTATGATGCAAGAAGCAGTGTGTACTTAAGAGAGTCCTCGCGGGTGATTTGTCATTTGTGGTCTGTACATACGAAGGGAGAGCCGAAGGGGAGAGGGAGGCTGCATTCCTCACTTACAGTAACACGAGACTGCAATGTATTGTGGGCCACCACCGTTGAAAAGTTTCTCCGATGAGGCCAAAAAAAGTGCTTCCCAGCTGCCATCAATGTCAGTCTCACCTCTCCAAACACATCTTTGTCGTTTGCCTTAAAGTGTCTTTGTGTCATCAACACGACGGTTTAAAAATCATGCAAAAATGAAGACGTTGTAAATATATTGTGCAACATACTCACAATGCCGACAAAAAAAAAAAAAAAAAAGAATAGCAGGATGCATGCAGGATGCCGCAGCAAATGAGCAAGCCTCCATCAGGAGTGAATGTTGACAGAATGAGACATTGTACTTTTGAGCCATGAAATTACAGGCTGGTAAGCCCAAGGCAGTCACCAGGTGTGACTGATGCAATCGGGGGGCCTGCTTGGACAAACGCAGCAGTGTGCACCAGCATTCCTACTTGTCAATCATGTTATGGATCTCCAGGATATAACTCCACACAAGCACCAACGATGAATGATGAAGTTATGAATTGATTTATATGTGTACAGTAGCTCCCTGTTTTAAGTTATTTCGAAAATGAGCTCCATACAGCGCGGATTTGTTTTCCTGGTGCCTTAGACCTATGCAAAATAAATGGCAAAAAGTTGCAGAAATGTAAGTATTATGGCCACGTAACTTTTTTAGTTTATCAGCAGTGGTGGAATGTAACTAAGTACATTTACTGAAGTACTGTACTTAAGTAGCTACAACTTTGAGGTACTTTACCTACTTTACTATTTCCATTTTGTGCTACTTTATAATTCTACTCAACTACATTTTGAAGGTAAATATTTTCATTTTTACTACATTTATTTGATGGCTCTAGTTACTAGTTACTTTGCAGATTGAGATCGTTAAAATACAGTATAAATCATATTATGATGTATTATTACAGGTTAAGTTACCCAGCAGTATATAAAGTAATTAAAAGTATTCCCACCTTTGCCAGCTACATTGAAGTGATATACAATCATAATTTGCTAATAAAATATGTCTAGCCTATATGAATGAGAAATTAGCCTTTCTGCATAATGAACATATTTACTTACTGTACTTTTTCTGATATTGTAATGCTAATATTGTCACTTGAATACAATTTTGAATGCAGGACATTTATTGCAACAGAATATTTCTATCTATACTAAAGAAAAAGATCTGACCACCACTGTTCATCACTGGTCACATTTAAATTAATGGCAACTACTGTAGATTCTTTTATTTAACTCCATTGATTTTTTTTTTCCTCCTGCCGCACTGTTTGTCCCCAAGAATAGATTTTATACAGACATACAACTGGGTACTTCTATAATGGCTGCGACTTGAATCCTTTAGGGTGCACACTGGTCTGGCCTTTTATGTCGTCTTGTGTACTTGTACTTGTACTCTGCGCTTCGCTGACAATTACAGAGAGGAGTTGATAAAGTGAATTATAAATAGTGTAACGCCCTAAAGAAAAAGACAATAACAGCATCTATTTCTCTTACCTAACATCTAATAATCTAATTGTTGAGAGCAGCTCTGGTATTCACAAATTTGATTCCCACTAATTGCCATTTAATTCTATTGAGAAAGTTCTTCTTGTACAGGGTGGGGGTGGGGGGGGTCTCAGTAGAGAGGTAACTGTGCTGTCCTACTGTGACAATCACAGTGAATCAAAGCAGCTGTGTGGGGGCCTTTAAACGTCTCCCTCCCCGGTTCCCACACCTGTCCTCAGGGCACTAAGATTTATGTTGCTGTCCTGCCGATGAACCGCTGTGGCCCTCACTTAAAACACTACTGTCTCCTCCTGTGTAGTGTGTGCTTGTGGGTGTGTATGAGAATGAAGGTACACATGTATGTGAATGCTTCTGACGGTGCTGGGGGTCCCATATTGGGACAATTAAACTTTTCAATTGGCTGACACTGAACGGTATGGTCTAACTAACAATGTACGCCTCTCTTCTATTGGGATGTTTAACTCCCTGGCCAGAAAAGTCTGTGGATATTTTCAAAATAAAAGTCAATTAGTGGGTTTTCCTTTTCGGAGTGAATTGTCAAATTAAGTGTGATCCCTTCTGCTCAGCGAGAACGTTTTTGTGATTATGAAATTAGCATGTGCGAACAAAAAATCTGCATATCAGCTTTTTATATTATACTTTTGATGGCGTACAAATGGTGAGCAGAAAAACACTTTGCACATCGTATTTCATGACACAGGTGTGCAGGAGAGGGACGAGGAGTTCCAAAGTTGCAAATAAAGCTCCCACACGCATGTCTCACTGGCAACAAAAAATAATTATAATAAATGGTTAGAAATAACATGTGACAATCAAATGAAAAAACTTTCAATATATAGCACAAAAATGATCACGTGTGGATTAAAATCAACATAAATACGTAACCAAAAAAGGAAAAAAAAAACAAAAAAGTGAGTTGGAGTCGGGTGTTGAAATACAATTGCCTGCCACCTTTCCCTGTGTTCAAACTTGGCTATCGTCCTCTTCAGTAACCGGTGGCTACTACAGGGGGTTTTCCAAACGCCAGCAACAATTAGAGTCATCTCCTCTTCAAGCGTCTGTGACACTCTCCTGATGGTGATAATATGCCGTCCTCATAAATATGATGGGCTTTTAAAGGACCCGCAGGACGCTGCTTAAATCCATCTGAAATATGCATAATGTCCCCGCCTTTCTCTCCTACAGAGAGACGTAAGATAGGAGAGTCATGTCCTATATGACATCGTGCCACCAGCTCATTTAGGCTCACATACAGCCGTGAATTTGAAGTGTGGTTGAAGAATTGCTTTTTTCTCAATATCAACATACAAAAATAAACAATAACATTTTATTTTATTTCACAACCCGAAGGAGGCTGTTTGTGCCGCTGCGCGTTGGTTGTTGACTCAGCTTTATTTTAACATGTATAAACAGTGTCTTTGTTTTTTAAAATGTCACCATGAAATAGCTGTTTTTAACTTTTTGCCAGAAGAGTGCCGAGGATCTTTCTTTCTTTTTTGAACTTTTCACTTTTACCTGGTCACCATAGGTTGTCATCATAGCAAAATAGTATACGCTTAGAAAACTATTGTTCTCTGTCAACCATATTTTAAAAGATAATAAAGAGGACCTAGCCAGAATCCAGCACAGCAAATATGCATGATAATAGAGCTCATTTACTGTCAATGGTCATCTGACACGCCTCCCTTATAATAGGAAACACTTAGACAAGAGAATACATAATATACAGTACATCCATTAATAAAATATTCTATCATGCTTCTTTAAATAAACGCGCATGCACTTTAACATACTAAAACCCAGCAAACCAAACTCATCTCCAATATTTTCCAATAACGGGAAAGTGGATAAACTTATGCTGCTCACCAAAGCAGAAGGAAGGCAATCTCATAGATCCCAGGCTATCGAGGAACAGAGCATGAGAGAGAAAATATCGAGCTCTAAACGGTGGCTTTTAAAAGGTAAATGGAGTCAAAATGCTTCAACCAATAAATTTGCCCCCAGAGACGAGAGGGAATGCGTAGCGGGCAGAATAATACATGTGGGCGAGGGGGTAATGAATTGGAAGGGATGCAGAAAATGTGCAGCGCTGAGCATGGCCCCTTTGAAAATGGATGGGGAGTTTTCAGAAAATACCACTCAGATGCCCTCTGAAGCATCTTCGTCCAAGAGAGATGACTCTCGTCCAGCTGATTCTGATGTTAGGACTCTCTGTATCCTCTGGATACTAAAGGGTCATGGTGGATGTGTACATTCAGCGGGGCCGTAATGTTAGGTTGAACATTTTCTGCATCTGGCCCACTGTGGGAGCTTCCTGTTGTGCTACGGGCACTCAAGGCTTAAATTGCGGTCTTTTAACCCAACATTGTTCTTGGTACTGACCTTAGCAAAGTGAGTCAAAGATGTGTTTGCTCTGCCAGTCTACTTGAGCATTTTGTTCATTTGAAAGGACTGAAGTGAAGCTACATGTTTACTTGCAGCGTGGAACCGCACATGTTCTGCTCGAAGTTCCGCTTCCCTCTTCCATGTCCCAGGTTTTGCCTGTCGCGCGTGCTCTGCTTTTGTGGAACGCACAGCATCATTGTGATTCTCGCAGCAGTTGTATCCTCTGTTAAAATGTGTGACAATGTCAAGTCCCTGTAACAGTGGCTCACTCTTTGGCTAGATGAAAGTATTTCAGTGCCTGTGAGTTGGAATACTCTTGCAGAACACTCCACTAGGAGTGTGTGTTGTTGCTTTCGGGGCTGTGTTCAGTGGCATGTTGTTCTTCAACTTGTTCATTCGCCTCCTGCTGGATACTTCCACATCCCTACTTAGTTCAAGCACTTTGAACCCTTACAATAATGTTGGGCACTTCCTGTGTTTCCCCCTCCTGACCATTCTAGGATAGCATCTGTTCTGAGGGTCAGGCCTGCCTCTTGGTGCATGCTGATGCACGCTGAGGATCTAAAAGGTATTGTCATCCTTGTACTCCCCATGCCATCCACTACCACTATTGTTGTAGTATAGGCAGGGGGTGTGGACTGTCATTGCCATGTTTTTTTGTTTTTTTAACACAGGTTAGGTTGAGTGGATTGTGGCTTTTACCTCCCATCCATCCTCATGGGTTGTACTGCATAAAAAAAGATCTGAAAAACACAAAATCCTAGAAAACACATATATCTATATCGTTGGCATCGAATATGATCAAATATTTTTTTTAAATGGAATGCATGATTTTTACCAGGTGGTAATGAATGCTCAATTTTTTTGCGTCTTTTCTAATTTGCCTGATTAGTCTATTTTTTCAAAGAACGGTAATTTGTGGTAGGATTTTCCATCCATTCTGCCACATAGATTTGTATATCCTATAATGAGGAGTAAGGACCATCTCTCTTCCATTGTCTCCCTCTCATGGGCTGCTGAGAAAAGATGCCATATCCTAAAACTGCACAGGTTTGACAAGTGCTTGCAGCGGATGGCATTCTCTCCCGAGGCCCTCTGAACTTCTCTCGCAGTCAACTGATGAAATATTTAGCATTACAATAGCCGTCTCTTTAAGGGAGAAGGGTGTCACTGACTTGGATCCATTGTTGTTCCAGCGCTGTTATTGTGTTTTTGATGTCACTCAGTGATATTTGGAATAATTTTTGTCAAGGTTATTTTGTTGTCATGATCACTTCTTGTTGTCACTACTGGATGAATATCAGATTGGCAAGAAGCAACTGCGTTGTGCCCTTGGATATTTTCATGGCACGGCAATATAAGCAACGCTGCGATAAAGTCTCCAAGAAGCAGAAGACATGCAGGCTTGAGTGTAAGAAGTGTAAAAATCTTGTTCTCAGCTGAAAATATGTAAAGGTTGTTGTTGTAAATGACAATTTTTTGACAAAAAAAATCTGTGTTTACAGCTCGGATTTTCTTGGCAGAATACAATTCAAAAGTGACTTTGGGAATTAAACTCTGTTTTTATTTTATTTTTTTTTCATCGGCAGTGTTGAAAAATAGATGGAATTGGGGACAGTGCAAGGTGTTGTATTCAATATATGGGCTTTCATGTGATAAATTGAACGTTATTCATATATGAGTGCACACTGTTTTTTGGTTATTCTGGAGAGAAGTTGCTTCTCGCTGCCCAGGGACACTTTTCCTTTTACTGAGAAGCCGTACAGGAGCGGTTTAGGAGAGGAGGGGGGTGGGTTGGTGGGTTAGTGGGGGATCTCTACAGACTTTGGTACAATTACTGTGCCTTCTCCTCTCCTTCCGCATCACTTCTGGCCACGCTCTCGCCGCACTGGGAATAGAAAGGCCCAGCTATCTGGCAGAAGATTTGGTCAGTCAGGCATCAAATGCAGGGCCCTCTTCTCACACTCTGTGCCGGGGGTGGGCACGCCAGGGGACCTGCATTGTGCATTTTCACACACTTCTCTCAGAGGGCCCGAAGGAATCCTTAGCCTTCGGAAGGAAAAGTGGGTAGAGAGGGAGAAAGTGAGATAGATGGAGGGAGAGTGATGGGGTGAACGAGGGAAAGAGATGGAGCAAGAGTGAGAAAGAGGGGAGGGAGAAGGGAGAGAAGGCCGTAAAATAGGTCCAGAGGCGAGACAAAACCTCAAGGAGACAAACAACAGCTCTGGAAAGGTTCTCTCTCTTTCTGTCTTTCTCTCTGTGTTTCTGTCTATCTGTCTGCTCCACCCCACCACCATCTCTGTCTGTCTTTGAAAGGTAGAAAAGGTTGTATCCAGGGGTTTGGAGAGTTGACCATGTGTGGGTGTGTGACAGAAATGGCCGTGGGGTATAGGGCTCAGGGTCAGGGTGGAAGCAGGGAAAGGTATTTCTATTCATGGTTTCAGGGCACTATACTTGTTCAAAGACTAATGTCACACAAGCATTTTTTTTATTTGGGAAAAGGAAGGTGTATAAGAAAGGTGTAAACCCCCCGAGCACCAAATCTCCATCACTGAGCCAGGAGACCCTCTCATTTCCCTCAACTATCTCCACAGAAAATGTGATTGTTTCTCAGATCAACTCAAACTTTTTTGACACGTAGGGCAAAAGGCCAACACATATTATTTGTCTGTGAGCACTGGGGCAAAAAAGAACAGCAGAAGCGACAGAGTAGTTTGTGGAGCATATAAAAAGTGAACAAAAAAAACAACCTTACGTCACAGCATGCATATTCCTGAAAATATATCCTCATTGCCACTCAGATATCAGTTAGTTGAATCAAAGTAGCAACAGAAAAGATTGCTTTTATGGTTTTATCTCCGCAAAAAAGAAACAAGATTTAAGAATGAGAAAAGCCAAATGATAAACACTTGTTTAAACATGTTGAAAATAATCAAAGATTTTTTTTCTCTTCCTCGAAGTCTGACTGACATGGCAAAGCTCACGAGTGCACCAGTCTTTAAGTGGACTAAAAGCAATGCTATATCACATTTCACTTGTCATGCTTCACAGTGTTGCTTTGACAGGCCAGTGTGAAGAAGAATGTCCTCTTTTATCATTTTGGCAAAGACACATGTTGAGGACATTGTATATCCTAATGAAAGAAGTTAACGATAAGGAAATGATGTGACACCTTGTCCAACCTGTGTCTGTGTGTGTGTGTGTGTGTGTGTGTGTGAGGGGGATGGTGGATGGTCAGTAGTGTAGAGACAACGAGGTGGTCTGTGTTTCTGGTGGAATTGAGTCCTAAAATGAATTCATGTAACACAGATATGCTGCACCTTCTAGTTGTCACTATAATTGTTATTCCATTTGTCAAAAGTTTTGTATGATATTTTTTTTTTCTGAGCAGTTTACCAATCACTGCGATTTTTTTTGGTTTAATTCCTACAGAATCGACACCGTGAAGGCTTTTCATCCCAAAGTTATATATTTGATTTGAACTATCAAAAAATATGTCCATCGGACACCTGCAGCCTTCACGTGGATCTGACAAAGCTGCCCCATGTCTTCTAATTTAATTCCTCACAGTCTACTACATTAGCCACAGTTATTATATGTTTTCAACAACAATTTGGCACTTCACATCCCAACGGAAGGTAATATCGCTCTTCTTCATTGCCTCAAAAAATTGTCCTTGTATCACGGCATTAAAAAAAAAACAAAAACAGCCTCAGTATCATTCACACTGGATAAATCTCCGCCGCTAACATGCATATCTTTAAAGGGATTATAAAGTCAAACGAAAGACCCCTCTTCTTGAGGCGGGTAGTGTATGAATATTATTATTGTTGTGCATCTCTCTGAAAAAGGGAGAGAGACTTCCCAGCCATCTTTATTGCAGTGTTAAGGCCCAGGTAATGCCTCAGAATAATGCATGATAAGGCAAACATAGGCACTCCCTTCAAAATATTCAAATGTGATCGGCGGTGTGGAAAATAAAGGAACGTGGATGGGTGGAATGACTTCCCTCTTCTCCATACTCCTTCATAATATTCATATCACCACTCATTTTCTCTTTTACTTTGTTTTTCAAAGTGACCCTGACACAGGAGCAACACAATCTGATGTTTTAAGGGCGCTAATGTTTGTGATGAATGAGATATAAGTATTGTTGAAATTGCATTAACCACAGCCATGTCTGTCTGCTTGTGTCCGGTCACAACCGGAACTTTGTTCAACTCCGGAGCTGTAGCATTGATATGAAGCACGTTCAGTTTTTAAACATGTTATCAGGCAGAGAGCGAAGTTTCACCTCGTGTTAACTAAAGTACTTTGACCTCTGGACTGTTTATGCCGTCTGCAGTTTATTTATTCCCTCCTTAGCTGCAATGTTAGCTAGCTAGCGATGTACATACTGACCATGTGTGCGGTCGCTGCGTGCCTCTGAGTTTTCTCAGAACTCACCAGGAACTTAAAATATCTCTGTTATTTTATTTTCCTCTCATCCCTATATAGTTATACAGTAACACTTTATCTGAAAAGCCTCAGGAAAAGTGTTAGTGGTAACATTTTTAACTCGTATGGATGCGTCTACACCTCAATTTGCACCATCCTGGGAGAAAGTGCAACTTTCTGCTCACATCCCCCATCTTTTCGTTGACTTTTAATGCAACTGGGCCACCTCTAACATTCACCCTTGCGTGCTGTCTGAATACAATAGTTTCTCCTGACTGTGGTGGAAATAGGGTGAGAATGGAGTGAGAATGTGTACTTAAAGTTAAGTGGACCACGGGTGCTGTGTTCATGCTCTTTATGGGTATCCTGCATGCATGATTAAAGTGATAAGTGCTCATTCACTTATCCATCATTCATTGTTCTTAATTTTCCTTTTCCCAAAGCCCGTGTTTGGAGACATTCCACAAATGAGCTTTAGGTAGCACTTTCTCATAGGCTGCACAATAAGCCACCTTTAACCTCAGCCCAAAAACCTTTGGATTTATGGTACTGTCACCTGACATTTAACATCCCCAGGCCTGAATATGTCTCTGTGTTAACCTGCACTGATACTCTGCGATAGTTTCAAAAGTATAGATACAGCAGTACATCATGGAAATTAGCCTATGCAAACTGTAAATGTGTTCTCTTTACGGACTGAATTCCCAATTGTAAGACTAAAATAAACTGTTTTTTTTTTTTTTTTGTAAAGCAGAGAAGTACTTAACTAAAGGGAATAAAGTATTGAATTATGAAGTACAAAGTTCTCTATGCGGCCCAAATCTCTGGCTTTTTCAGCAAGCACAGGGAAAACAACAGAATAAAGAAGAAAGCCAGAATTAGACTGCTGGGAGAGAGCAGCCCACTCAGTGAGTAAGATCTTAATGCAGCGATTAAAGTCAGGGAATGGTTGAAAAACCATGTCATGCCCATAGCTGCCACAGTTACTCCTGCATTACTTGCCTGTTTTTTATGCAGAACTGCTAAAATGAGAGCCACAAAAAGCAACTGCATGTTAAATAGGTATTAAAATTGTATAGTTTTAATACCTCCAGGTAGAGGAAAATATTCAAATGCATCCATTCCCTCTTGTTCTGGTTTTGAGTGATTGAAGGAACTTGTGATTGGGTTTCCACATTGTGCTCCCATCTGCACATGCCAGCCCTTATCTGCCTTGATATTAACATGGCTCTTTCATTAGAATCCC
Source organism: Bovichtus variegatus (assembly GCA_943593645.1). Classification (NCBI taxonomy): domain Eukaryota; kingdom Metazoa; phylum Chordata; class Actinopteri; order Perciformes; family Bovichtidae; genus Bovichtus; species Bovichtus variegatus. Next base: position 10,824,546 of record CALSCE010009506.1, on the reverse strand, counting down.
AGCCCATTTTCTGGTTTATGGGTAAAATAAGATGCAGAATGAGACAATAAAGTGCATTTGTGTTTCAGTGGATGCATTATGAATAAATAATTGTAAGTGCCTGCCTAGGCCTGCGTCGTCTTCAGGAAGATAATCACTGCCTATAACACATCCTGTGCCCCTTAACGCAGCTACGCTCAATGTACTACTTCTATTATGTAGGTGAATATTGAAAGTGGATCATTACTTTATAATATCCATGTGCATCAGGAGCAGAAACAAATGGAAGGGTGGTTGAAGAAGATGAAAACGGGTCATTTCTGGTCATTCTTGCTGTTATTTCTAGACAAAGAGATGTGGGGGGGAGGAGAGATAATTTTTTTTAAAGAGAGAAAAACAGGTAAAAAAGGAAGCAGGCAGCACGTTACAACCATGTCTTAAGAGGTGTACCAACATTTTCAAGGCTGAATTTGGAGATTGCTCTAAATAACTCAAGTACTCTTCCAGGACCTCATGAGGTACATACATAAGTACAGGGAAACTAAGTTAAAATCACAACTGCTATTGATTCAATTGACAATACATTACGTTAAATGGAATACTTAATATTTGCATATCTGAGGCCCAATACCAAGCAGTGACATTTAGATTATTGGTAATTACATAGCAGATCTCTATTTTTAATGGCATGCTTTGGTGACTGATTTGAATGAAAACTGCCACACGTTTGCAGTGATGGCACTTGGGTAAGAGCCACTCGTTTCAACCGTGTTATAACCATCAAAACAGCTGTAAACAGCGCCCCAGTCTGTGTATTCATAAAAAAAAACTAAAATGTACCGTGCAAATTTCAGATGCGGAGGGGGGGGGGCGGGAGAAATGTATTCAATAACTGGTGGCTGCGCATGGCTGAAGCTGGGTTGGCTGCACTGGTGGTGGTCGCAGGTGTCGGGGGAGTCGGGGGAGTCAGTGGTCTGGTCTGGGGTCTGTCATGAGAGACAGAGAGAGCAGCCACCTGGCCCCCGTGTGTGTGTGTGTGTGTGTGTGTGTGTGTGTCCGCGTCACACTGCGATCAGTGTCATTCCGGTGTCTGACATGATGGGTCTGCCGTTGGTGACACATGCAGGGACAAACACACACACCGAATGGGACACATTCAGGCAGAAAGCTGATTGACAAGTCTCTTTGTTTGGCCGGCCGGCCTGTTTGCATTTCCCTTCCTCAAGGAGAACAGGGAAAATAAAGCTACATTGTAATCCGATACATAAAAATTACAATCTCTCTGGTACATAATACATGTTCCCTTAGACTAAGGTTAGCTCATGTACAAACACGTTATTTTCCTCAATTGCACTCCTTATAATAGGCCCCTGCGCACCTCTGCTGTTTTATTTAAATTTGGGTTAAGATTCAAAAGTTGCTTACAATGTTGGCACACAATTTGAGAAAGGTTTGTAGTAAAAATCAACAACAGCCTGTGTCAGCTGTGTTTCCATAAGCTTCTTAAGATCAGCAAAATAAAAATGCTTGAATTAAACAAAAGAGCTTTGTCAGTAGATTTGTCCTCAAGATAAAGTAACTTTAGTCGGCTGCTTCCATTACCTGCAAACTATTACATTGCATATGCTGCAGATAAAAAGACATGAAATCGCATCTAACTCATGGCATATGATGATTTACTGTCATAGTATTAAAGAAACCGAGATGACAATACAGAAGCAGGGGCAAAGTAATATAATATCAAATTAAAAAAGGTTGATTTACTTGGCCCTGTTACACATATTGCTGACACTCCTCTTGTTCTCCTCTCACAATCTCTCCGATGGTCTGTCCCCATTTTTGGAGGTTCCTTGATTAGTTAATATGCTGCAGTTGTGGGTTTCACATGAGGCACTTATAAAAAAAAGAAAGAAGGCTGGAGAAAACAGGCAGACAGCCACTAACACTGTAGGGGTTTATTTCAGTTATTTATTTGATTAATTATGTGTTTATTTAAGAGATCACTGGACCAGTGATTTTTGTTTTTTTTTGTGTTTTTGTTTGGACCAGGTCATCAAACTCTGCTGTCTTTTTTGGCTGAACTGATATCTAATTTAGATTTTCCTTTTTTTGGTTTTACTCTGCCGTGGTTGTGCCTGTTTCCCGCCAGTGTTACACTTTCTCGTATGCTTTGTGTTAGCACATGAGAGCCACCAAAGTTTACTCTTGTTCTGAATGTGTACTATATGACTAATCTGAATAAATAAATACATCTAATCAAACAAGTGAACTCATATGAAATAGCTGGGCTTCCACTAAAATGTACCCAATCAAATCTATCTCATTTTTTTTTTTTTAAAACAGCACCGTCGTTGCCTAATCTGTCATTTACTGCATTTTAATAATGTAAAAAGGGGATAATCCCTTTACACTCTGCATTGAAATCACAGGGATGACCACAGAGGAGCAGGGGCAAATGTTACAAGACATTTGATTGTTTTCACCCATATCCTGGACCGTGTAATGGGCAGACGTACATACTGAGTCCAAGAACACAACCAGTGAACAAGGGGCCAACACCAGGATTTACAAGACACATTGGGTTCACATTTTTGGGGCTTGGGAGTCTACATACGGTATTTCAGTGTTTCAGTCCCTGGCCAGTTGCTAAGGGAACACCTGCAGATAGCTAGTTAACTAAGTGCAGCGAAGATGCTCCCGTTGTGGTGATCAATTATGGATGAGCCGAGAGAACTTTGACATGTTAAACCACTTAGAGGGGCTGGAGAGGAAGAGCGGCGAGAGCGATGGGAGTGAGAGGAAGATGAAGAATGAGAGGGTTGGGTAGACTCATCTCAGATATATTATCGTGGTATTGTTAAAAAACTAGAAGGTCCACTTTCATTGGATTTCTTGGCCATTGCTGCGCACCGTGCTCGGGATAATACATCAGGGATAATGGACGTGCTATCGTTAAAGGTGCTGATGCTGCAGGATTTGCATAATGCATAATGGATCTGGATGTCCACCTTCGTAATGTGTTTAATGCAGTGTGCATGAAATCCACTGCATGTTGTCTGAGTGACGAAAAAGTTGCCTTGGAAAGTTATGTGACATGGACGGAAATATGTCACTTTAGTTAAATCAAATAAATGACAAAGTTTAAATATTTTGTACAAAAAAAAACTGAAGATGCAACGCTTGCACATATTATTCTCTAAATGTGTCCACTAACTTCTCAGTAAAGTTGTTTCTGAGAGTATATGATTTTAGCCCCTTAAAGGCGCCTTGTGTTTTCTTGTAAAACAAAGCGAAGCCAATTTGTAAGTATTTTATTGCCACATTGTAGCATATCTTGGACTGTTACTGCCACTTGTAGATCGGTGGAATGGTGTGACACCATTGGTAGAACTGTGTATTGCATCACCCTCGTGCGCTTGAATGAGATAGACAAAACGGGGACCCACTCATAGAAAAACAGATGCATAGTGGGGGAACCTTTGATTGTATGATCTCATGTTATGACAGGACATCAAAGCTTGTCAATCACGCCAAAAATGTCAAATACTATTATTTACTAATATTTAAGATCAAAACTGGCAACAGTCATGCAAATGTGGGACAGTTGCAACACTCAATAAAAGGTACAAACACATTTGTGCCAGTTCATTCTTCAGGGTAAATTGATCGATTCAACATCATTTTCTATTTTGTTGAGTTTTCTTTTAGAGAAATGCTCTGAGGGAATTTAAGTTCCTCTGGTAAACAGTTACACAGTGTTTATGTCTCTTTTATGTACGGTAAGAACGGAAGGATCTAGTATTCGCTGCCTTTGTCGAGGTTGAAAGGATTAATAAACTTTTCAAACTTGGTTCGGACTGGGGAGCCTCCATGTTGTTCATTGGTTGATGCTCACAAAAATCGGCCTTGTTCAAAAAACAAATGTGTCCCTTTTTGCCGAGTAATAGGGACATTCTGTGTGAATGACAAAAACAACATTTCAAAAAAATATATTGACGTGGCAATTAATCGCAAGAGAAAAAAATCCCTCTCCCGTTGTGTAAAGGACTTTAACCTAATGTTTTGTTATAATAAGAACTCCATATCTAAAATATTTTTTTATGCAATTTCACCAAGCAAAATGTATTTGTAATTACATGAGAATTTTAAAACACATTAATTGATAGCATAACATTATTGTATTGCAATATAAACACTGTTACCCCATTTGTCCTATTTTTCTAGCATTGTTATCCAGTAAATAATACTACTATACCCAATAATTATTTGTAATTAGTGTGATTGTGTGTGTGTGTGTGTGTGTGTGTGTGTGTGTAGTAGTAGTCAGTAATTAAAACACATACTCCCACATAGTCCCTCTTGAATACAAAGTTGTTTCCCCCTTATTACCTAACATTGTGTCCTCTTCCCCTATACTTACATATTTGTCCTTTACCAACCCGGTAAATGAGTAAGAAATGAGCTATAGACTGACCAACCTAACCACATAAACAGCACATTAAAATAAATAACTGTAAAAGCCACTTCAGCTGGTAAAGACACAGAATGTTGATTAGTTTGTACAGTCCACCAAATAAAGGTATGTATTACCATCTTCAGCAACAACAAAAAAAAAAAAACGTTTTTACACAGAGTGCCAGAGGCAGTCCAGCCTATCCAACTCATGCAAAAACCATTAGAGCTTTGAGGCCAAAAGAGAAGAGGGGAGAAAAAAAATCATTGTGCTGTTCAAGAGAAGAAATAAGAAATACATTGAGAAGATCGTTGGAGATCAATATTCCATTTGGATTCCAAGACTAGACTGGACAACAAATAGTCTAATGTTTTTGCTGGATAAGCATTGTGTGTGTGTGTGTGTGTGTGAGTGTGTGTGCGTAAGAATGCTTGGACATTATTTCTATGACTGCAGAAAGAGAAACATGGTAGCTATTGGAAAGCCTCGGAGCTGCTCGGGGCTTCATGTCACAGAGCGAGTCGGCCTGTGCAGCTGTCTTCAGCTATTGAGGTCATCTTGGGTTTCTATGTTGTTGACTCAGAAAACAACACATGAGACAGTGGACCATAAGACATCAGAGCACCAGAACAGTACCCTCACACAGGGTGACATAAAACCGAATGGGACAGAGTCGAGACAAAATTTCACGAAGTTTGAAGGAAAAGCGAATCTAACCACAACGCCAAGATTATTACCTCACACTGTGGCTAAACATTTAGTGTTTCAATAAATATGACTGAAGAGAATAGAGGGTTGTAAACTGACAGAATGAGAGATAAGGAGATACAAAGGGAAAAAAAAACTGTCTTTTTTTTGAGATGTCAATAAACTGAGTTCTTCTTTCACCTGATGCTAACCCACATTGGGGAGTTTGAACACGGCAGAGGTCAACATCAGCACTGTCACTGAACCACACTTGATTGAGGCAAGTTCCCTGTCTCTGTGCTCACTCAACCCTCAGTCCTGTCCAAAAACTCAGAGCACAATTTCGCGCAATTTCCGATGTGATGTGAATCTGTGAAAATAAAACTGCTCACGCAAAGGCACAAATTTAGCTCCGGCAAAGTGGAAAACAGAGAGACTAAATGTTTACTCATAGTTGGACTCATTTTTTGAGGAGTTGAACTAAGGGCAATTAATTCTAAGCAACATTTGCAATATCTGCAAGTCATCCTGGTGTTACTGAAGAGCAGCTCTCCCCTACTTATTGTCAGAAAAGTTTCTACCATGAGCATCAAAATGCACACACGCAAAAAAAAATCGGCTGTTATTAAGACTCAGTCTGAGCTGTCTTTAGTCAGTCTTTTTCTTGTCTTGACGTTCCGATCCAACACGTTTAATATTATCCCACGTTTTTTCATTTTGGCTCATGGAAATAATGAAGTTCAATGACTTGAACATTGTCAACAACCAGTAGGTGAGTTCTCTCCAACACCAAACAGGAAGCAGGAAACCGGGAATGTAGGAAACTCCAGGGAGGTGCAAGAATGATGTCGAGTCTTGGTTCACTTCTCTTGGCTTTTGGAAAAGCAGGAGAAACCTCTGGAATTGTGGCGTGAACAAGAGTGCCTCTTTGACGAGTAAACAGGAGCAGGATGGGAAATAGGTGGGATTAAACTCAGATCACCTCTGGTGTGCAGTAGTTCCTTCACTTTGGGCCTTAATACCCACAGTCATTGTCCATAATTTAAGTTTCAAAGCAGCCTAATAAACATGTGGTTCAACATAAAAATAGTTCATCAACATTTAACATTACATGTGTTCCGAAAGGTTCAGCCTGTGTGCTTCATTGAAACAGTTCACCTTTGTTTTGTAGCCTGTCTCACTTTAAACTCAGCAGTCTAAAATGTGGGGGAAAGGAGGTATTTTAGCCCTCCTCCCCTCATCACCACTCCCTTACTCTCTCTCTCTCTCTCTCTCTCTCTCTCTCTTTCTCTCTCTCTCTCTGTATTTCTCACACACATAAATTCTCACACACACACACACACACACGCACACTGGTGCACTCAGGCACTCCCCTCCTTGTGGCTCATTAATCAAAGACAGATTATCAGGGAAGTGACACCTTCATGATTACAACGTTTCTGGGGAACTTTTTAATATGAGTTTAGTTGGAAAGGAGATGCAAATTAGCTGGCTTACTTCAAAGTGCAACGCAGTTATTATTCACATTACAATAGTGTGAGGTTGATGCCATGAGGGAAACAACTGCAACTTGAATACATAACTGAGTAAGCATAACTGAGCATAAAACCTCAGGAATGTTACAGAATTACACACAAAAGAAGATCTCTATCATTGCATTTGTGACCAAATGGTGATACAATCATAACTGCCCCATCAGTTAGTCTAATTCGAGTGAAGGCATTGATTTATGCTACTCATCAATATGATGGACGCTCCTCCACTAGATCACTGCTGAACACTGCTATCTGTCCTAATCTAACCAGTGATCATCTTCAAATCGACTATTAATCTAGATAACTAATAGCTGATAATAGCTTGCGGATTATCAACTTCAATTTCAGAACAACAACAAGAAAAGGAAATGCAATCAGGTCACAAGCATGGCTCTTTTGTCCTGAACTGGAATAGCATCTTATTGCCTCACTTGCTCCACTTTAAACGCAGAGCATCCCTGCTTCCCCACATCTGTCCAAGAAAAGAAAAAAAAGAAAGCTTCTCTTTTAATCTTTAAACGCTAAACAAGCATGAACTCCTGCAGTCGCCTTCATTTTCCGTCTAAAAGCATATACTAGTGCGCCTAAATATTTTATTATTGGCGCCGGAAAACACTGGGTAACGCAGTGGATAATGAAAAGGTATACAGCGAGGGGAGGAGGCAGGGTATGTGGGCAGTATAGTTTAGTGAATGTGTCTATCAGATTGTTGTCTCCAGCCTGATTCCATGTACATAAGGGTGGAGGCCTATGCAAAGGGCCATAAAGAAAAGTAGCTGAGTGGCCCTGATTATAGAATATATGTGGAATAATACCACTTATGTGTGTGCGCGCGTGTCAGGTGCACTCCCACCATCCCCTAAAATCAACGTGTCAACACTTTCTCTTGCGTCCACTGGGTGTGATGTTGAAGATAAATTGGGTCCCGCCCTGCCTTAACGCACTGCGTGTCACATTAACCCCAATGAATATAAAAAAGAAAAAAGTCTAAATTGATAAGACAAAATGGAGCTGTGTGTGTGTGTGCGCGCGCGCGCGTGTGTGCGTGCGCGCGAGGTGTGAGTGAGTGCATGGTTGAGCGGTTCGGACGGGTTGTTAATGTTAAGGTGGCATTAGAGTTAATGCAAATTAAAAAGCGCTGGCTGCTCCCTTTTGAACCTCCTGTTCACAGCGTTAATGCAGCCATTTGCTTGGAGGTACTAACCTCCTATAATTCAATTTGTCAAAATGAATGAGCGAACAGACATCTTATAGCTACAGCCCGCCTTCCCACGCCACCCCCAAATAAAACTGACAAAAAAGAGGCACGACAAAAGTTACTTAACCGAAGCACAAGCTTCTCCGTCTTTTATGGCTGTTTTGTTACTTCTTTCATCTGTAAATGAAAGCTAGCAATTATTGCAAGGAGCCGGTATCATATTATTATGTTGGCCCCGGTCCCCTAGATAGTCATCAATCACTCTCAATCGACCTGTCACCGGCAGGCAGAGATCCAGCTGGAGAGGAGAGAAGGAGGAGGAGGGGGAGGAGGAGTACATCATCATTAATTTGAGGAGTGACCCCCGGGGCTATCCACATGTCTCAACCCGGGATTCTCCAAGCAAGGCAGCGCGCACCGGCACCGGCGCTGCGGCGGGCGAGTTTGGGGCTTTTGGTTGTTTTGGTTAACTGCAGTTTCATCTGATTTTCCTTGACCAAAACACACGGGAAGGAGATAAGGGCAGGGAGGGATCCATACTTAGATATATCAGAGATAGATGGATGGATGGATGGATAGATAGATAGATAGATAGATAGATAGATAGATAGATAGATAGAT
>CALSCE010009506.1:10797927-10816063 GCA_943593645.1 Bovichtus variegatus | reverse complement strand
GATAGATAGATAGATAGATAGATAGATAGATAGATAGATAGATAGATTAGAATTTCATAGCAATTAAAAATAATTGATGTGCACGTGTGTGAAGTTTGTATACAGAGGTGAAAGTTCATTCCAACTACACTAAGCACTTTTGGAGATGCATTTTGGTAATTGCAACACTCTAGGGTCACATCGCTCCAGGTAAATTGGAGTATAATACGAAACCAGAGGATCGGTTTTAAGTTGGTTATTGTCACATAAATACCACATATTAATAATGTATATGCATGTATTTGTGTGGATCTATTTGCCTAATCTCCTGGCAGGCTGCGATTTATTTCTCTGGTCAGTATAACAATATTCTTTACTAATTAATTTAAAATCAATTAGTTCCCCATGTGATTAGCATCAGTGCGGAGGAATGATAAGAATGTGCTTAATTAGGCCTAATGCATTTAAACTGATACATACGTTTGCATAATTCAAGACACTGATTGGTTTAATTGATTGATTGGGACTGCGAATTAATCTCCAGGACATGCTTTTTTTTCTTCTTCTTCTTTTTTAAAAGTACTCCCTCTCCTGTTCCCTCTCAAAGAGGTTCTTGTTGAATTGTTCGTCTCTGTTTTTGTCGTCATCGCGAGGAAGAAAATGCATATTAAAGTTACAGTCTGGTCATTTTTAGAGTGGGAAACTTCTGACGTCAGAGTCACCGCCGGTTAAAACAACCTGCCTCTGCTGCTGACGTCTTTTATACTACTTTTTTATACGGCAAAAATATGTATCTGACAACAAAGTGATTATTCTAGGCGAAGGAAGCCAGCATCACCTTAATTCACTTATCTATTTATAATAGAGTTTTAAAAAGAAAAAGGGGGAGCTAGAAGATTTTATTTATTTTTTATTGTTTTGCCGTTGAAAGGCGTTTGAGTGGGGGGCATTTTCCACAAATTAAACATGCTACTCTGCTTCGCCCTATAAGCATCCTAGGAGCCTGTGCTTACCAATCAATTGGTACAGTCAAACAGAGCTGCAGTCTGCGTTAGAGTGGAGACCTTCAGTCTCGCTTTATTTCTGGATATTGGGGGACCTCTCTACCATGTCATATCCACAATTTGGATATCCCTATTCGTCTGCTCCACAAGTAAGTCCATGTTACTACCTTTTGATGTGTTGGTTTTGATATTGCGCGGATTGATTATCTCATCGATTTGAGCGTGAACCTTTTACGCATTTTGGCCAAGAATCAGGGAAGCTGTCACAGCCTCTTTCGCGTATCGGAAAGGTATTGCGTTACAGCCAGTGATACCTGTGTTCGTGCAGCGATAGAAAGAAAAAAAGGGTAAGAAGAGAGAAACCAGAAACCAGCGAGACCCCCGACCTCCCGTTCACTGATTTCTGCAAGATAATAGCCGCTCTGTAATGTCAACCATATGTTTATCTGCGCTGGAACACACATGCCAACTTGTTCTGCACACGCTGTGTGTGTTTTGCGCCATAACCCAGCTGCTGTTTTGGTTTTGGCTTTGAGCCATAAAAAATCATTTGGGCATTACTTTGGGTATTACTGGGCGTTGTTGGGAAAACATGTTGTATCTGTTTGTAAGGCATGTGTTGCATTGGGATGAAAGCTAACAGACGGCTCGTTTTGGACAGGTTTTACGCGCACATTAACACAATAATACAACGAGTCATTCATCAGCAAACATCCGTATTTACAAGTCATTTCATGTCGTATTTTAGTTTATAAAGATTGATTATGAAGAAGAAAAAAAATCGCGAATAAGGGCGACTTCACTTGGGTTATTTCCAAAGCAGCAAAAATAATGTTTTTTTTAAATTATTATAATTGTTTTACTTAAACCGTGTTTAGTTTTTGCAGTCAGAGAAGTAAAGCACCCTGTCACTGAGACGATTTTTATTTCAGCTTGACAAAACAAAAGTTATAAACTAACTTTGAGACGTGCTCAAGACAAACACAAGATTGTGTTTCAATGCAAAATCAAATAAAACATGTCAGTAACTTTTCAAACGATAAATTATCCACCCAGTTCCTGATGACAACCAACTCTCTGACCACTTGCTGCGAGTCCACCGGCAGATCCATAGCCGACTCCGGAGTACCGGCGTCCGGGCAGACACCAGTCTACTGTCCCGTGTACGAGAGCCGGCTGCTGGCCACGGCGAGGCATGAACTCAGCTCAGCCGCCGCGCTGGGCGTGTACGGGAGCCCCTACACCGGCAGTCAAGGCTATGGGAATTACGTTACATACGGCACGGACGCCTCGGCTTTCTACTCGCTGGTAAGCCCTTCATCTGATCCCTCTTGGCATTGATTAATGGAGCGTCAGGCTGCTGAGAGTGGAGCCAGGCACCTCTCCTCTTTTATTATGCTCTACACTGCAAACCACCAGCCTGTTTACTGTTCGTGCTGTATCCTCATATTATCATTCAGCACAACTTTTCTTTAGTAATTTGGAAAATACTTTAGCAAGGCGAGTCTCACTTCCATCTGTCAGAGTTTTCCTTGAGTCAGGTCATTTTTATTATGAAAAAAATGGCATAAATAAGATAAATCATCTCAATAATATTGAGGCAGGTTGGTTTTCATTGAAAACAAGTTTATTTTTTACAAGCAGGCTGACATTGCAGATTCAGTATTTTATTTTTATTTAAATATCTACATTTTATTAAAAATTATTTCTCATATCAGACCCCAACAGGAAAACGTGGGCCTATAAAATACAAGAATGTTTTTTTTTTCAGTTGGATTAGTGTTGAAATACAGTTTTTTTTTTTTAAATAAAATTGTGGGGAGAAGAATATTCAGAATGCTTTTCTAACTGATAACAATTCAACTAGTCCTTATTTTTCTGGAAACCCTCCTGGGTTATTTGCTAGCACACATCCACTGAACAAGCTAATAAACCTACTGCTTCTTGTTGTTTTTCTTAAGGTTTATTTGAAAAAATTATATTTTCATTCTAAGTTCAAAGAGTTTGCATCCCATGGACAATGTACAGTATCATCGTAGTATACTTTGTCCGTGTTTCATTTTGTAAGAGGATCTTTCAAAATTCTGATTTACTCCATTATCACAGTCCGTACTAAAAATATGTCTTTTCTCCTATTTGCATCATCTTTAAAACTCTTGTCTTTGTGTATGATTGCAGGGCGCATTCGATACTAAAGATCCTACAGCTTCTGCGCATGCGGGAATAACCCAGGCAACAGCCTACTATCCCTATGATCCTACCCTGGGACAGTATCAGTATGACAGGTATGTTGTTTTAATGTGACTTTTTGTTGATTGTTCTAACGTAAGAAGGCTTGATTGTCAATGCAACCTATGTGTCATTTAATACAACGTGGTACAGGATGGACGAGTGATGTGATGTGTAAGTCCACTGTCACACAGGCTTTGCATGCTTAGGTCAACTGCTTTAAATGGGAAAAACAGGAATGCGATCGAAATTAAGGTAACTCTTAAAGTACCGTGCACTAGTGGAGTGGAGTGTGAGTTTCCCCGGCGTTAAATCAATCATCCCCGAGAGGTCAAGGCCACTCTCATCACGCCCAGCAACACTGGGTCATCACCTTCATCTCATGACACATTTCTTCCCTGATGGGGTGATGTGCTTTACGAGACTCACGGCCCTTCCAGAAAAGACACGAGGCCTCTTCAGTGTTGTGAAGAGCACGCCTGCCATATTGAAAGGTCTTCCCAATAATGACATGACATCCAAATTAAGTCTGTGATGTGTTGGAAATGTAGGCCGTGAATGATGCCTATGCCTGTGATCAGCATGCACTGAACAGAACCAGCAAGTTTAAAGATGCAGCACTAACTGACATGCACGGGATATCACAGAAAACACTTTCTTATAACGTTGCGTGTCGATCGATCAGCAAAGTCTCATATTGATTAGCTTTGAGAGTTCACATAACGCTAAAAACCCAAGAGCCGGCTTCTTTTACCAATCACTCTAAATTCAGTATGAAGTGTGAAAAGGTGTCAGCAGGAATGCTAATAAGTGCACTTCCAGCAAAAGGCCTAAAAGTCTGAGTCAAAACAGAATTAGTGGCACTCAGAAAAACAAGCAGGCCTACAGCAGTACCACTCTGTCTGCGCCCGCCTTTTACCTGAGGGCTCATCATTACACTCAATAAAGCAATTTTACAGTCTATTTTATCTGCGAGGAAACAACGCAGGGGTATGGAAAGGTGCAGCGCTCCTTTCCTTTTAATTCCCTTAGCAGTGCTTGACCTGCACTAAGCTGCACGGAGCTATAAAGGCCTCATAAAAGCCTCCCCTGAGATGACTTTTACAGCTCACTGCTGACCGAAAATCAACACTGTGCATTTTAAATGGAGGTCTATGCTTGATATTTGTGGGTATTGAGTCGTAGCCTACGCTGGGCTAAGAGTGGTTTTTATTTTGTATTGATAATGGGGATTATACATGTGTATTGTACAAACATTTTTACTTAGTAGGACAATTTGCATTTTTCAATACTGATAGCAGGTCATGGTATGTGCTGGAGTTGTAGGGGTTTCTGGGAATTGATGTGCACTGTATACTGCACATGGTCCTCCAATGCTTATGTATAAATTATATAGAACAATGTACTGACAATATTAATTTGACAGTTTCCCAAGGGATAGACAATACTGTGTGTAAAGAAGGGTGGTTGAATACCTGCCCCTCCCCCATATTTTCTAAATAACATCTCTTAAGTGACATGTGTTTAAGATCTCTATTATTCATTTTCAGACCTTTAGAGGCAAATAGGTTTATGAGTGGTACTGACAGGCTTATAAAGCATGCAGTGCATAATTTCAAGATTCCAAGAAGCAGATGGCTCTGTCACGGTTTTTAGGAAAAAGAAACTGCCAGGGCAACACATTAGAAAATTGCAATGCAACAAGCGTTGCATATTGTGTTTACCTTCTCATTACCATTGTGGTTGTGTTCTTCTCATTAACAGATATGGTTCCATGGATGGGGGAACGAGGCGGAAGAACGCCACGCGCGAGACCACCAGCACGCTGAAGGCCTGGCTGCAGGAGCACAGGAAGAACCCGTACCCGACTAAAGGGGAGAAGATCATGCTGGCCATCATCACCAAGATGACCCTGACGCAGGTCTCCACATGGTTTGCCAATGCCAGACGGAGGCTCAAGAAGGAGAACAAGATGACCTGGCCGCCCAGAAACAAGGGCTCAGAGGAGAAGAGATATGACGAGGATGAAGATGGGTCTCAGGAGGAGCAGATAAAAAGCGAGAACAATGAGGATGGTTAGTGTCACAATGCCGTATAGTTCTGCAGAAATGGAGAAAAACGATCATGTTTTTATGCTGAAATGTTCGGCAGTATATTCCAGGTGGCTTTTGTCTCAAAAGTGTGTTAAAGCAAACAGTGCATTCGTGACATTTTGTCGTTAAAAATCATTGTTATGTTTTTCTTTTTTGGAAAACATTCTTAACCGAAGTATGATTTTTGACTATAGCTTAAAATGAGAGCAAATAGGCAGCTTTAATTTCTCATCTTATCTCACTTGGAGGGATCAGGACGAATAAAAAAGAATTACCGAAGAACTAGAACAACGATCACACTTCTGTTTAAAGTCAACTGCTACCATGCACCTTAAAAACTTAAATCTAGTCAAGTTTTTTTTTCATCCAACACACTGTAAACTGGGATGATGTTTCCACACTGACATCTTTTCTTTTGTTTAAAAATGTTAATTAGGATTGAATTGAATCTTCTAATCAGTGTAAGGTGACTCTATAGTATTTTACATCTCATTTAATTGAATGTTCTTATATATAATTTTAACAAGAATAGTATTTGTGCAATACTGTTATTATTGTTAAACACAGCATCTTACTGATAATAAGAAGCACAGGACAAAGAGGCCTTACAATTTGTTTAGTCTAACGTTGTATTCCTATAATATGCACCGTGCTAAAACCAATGCATTTATTTGTATTTTTAAAAGTAAAGAGCATGTGTGCTTGCCTGCCATGGAATGTTGGTCACCATAACAAACTTTAAGAATCGGACTAGACTATGGCAGAAGGCAAAATCACTTAAACTAAGTTTAGGCATCTTTTTAATTGAGAGGTTGTGCTTTTTTTAACTGATTATGACAACATTTCTGATAGGACTAAATTAATTTAGTTGATCATTTAAATTGTTTGTACATTAAAGTACATCAAATTGGGAGAAAGTAGATTTCATGATGAACCTGATTAGGTTATATATATATATATATATATTTTTTTTTTTTTTTTCCCACCATCGGCTTTTAAATTAGATTTTTTTTTTTTTTTTTTATCGAACAGCTGTAATTTCACAAGTGTTGTTTGAAGTTCAATACTTGATTGGAGAGTGTCAGTTCAGGATGCCACTGTCAGATCTGACACCACATCTTCACTGACATGTCTGCCGTCTCCTCTCTGTTCCCTTTCTCCCAGAGACCAGAAGTCGGCCTGATAAGGATCTCCAGTTGAGCGACTTGGACGACTTCGACACGCTGGAGTCTGAGAGCTCGGAGTGTGAGCTGAAGCACCGATACCACATGAACACACACATGTCAACGACGGGCGACTGCCCCGCCGAACACCTCATCAAGGACTCCTCTCTGAAAATCTCCATCCCTGTTTCTCTGGGAGGGGAGCAGGACTTGAGCAAAAGTTGTCTCAAAACGAACCCGGAGGATTTCCAGGTGGACAGCAGACAGCAGGCAAAAGCGTGTTATAACCAACAACAGCAGCAGCAGCAGCAGCAGGGGCATCAGATATTAGACGGCAAGCCTCGGATCTGGTCTTTGGCCCAAACTGCGACGTCCCTGAACCAGACTGAGTACCCGTCCTGTATGCTGAGGTGCCAGCAGCCGCCGCCCTCCTCCCTCACCCCATCCCCCGCCGCTACCTCACCCGTGACCGGTCTGGACAACAGGCAGGACTCGCCGGTCACGACCCTGAGAAACTGGGTGGACGGGGTTTTCCACGACCCCTTGTTCAGGCACAGCACTTTGAGCCAGGCTCTGACCAACACCACCGTCTCTTGGAGCGCGAACACCAAAGGCGCCATCCTGGAGGCTGAGAGGAGCACGGCGGCCTTGCAGCAGCACCAAGACTCCCCTAAAGACAGTGCCATGAGTTTCCCAAAAACTATCAACAAACTTTTCTGCTCCTAACAAAACCAAATGGCCCTTTTATTGCAAAAAGAGGAGAGACTCTTTGTGACTGACTGAAAGTCGAATGGAAAAGCCTATTTCGTCTCCATGATTCCCCTCATACTGTTTTATTCGGGTTTTTTTTTTTTTTAAAGCAATGGTAGCTATATACTGTTACATTGGCGTTACACAGGTGAAATACCTGAATCGGTTTGGCTTATTTGATTTAACGCACGCACAGAACGTATCGAAATGTATAACTAAAAGTTTACATATTTGGGAAAAAAAATAGGCCTAAGGTTTACATGATTTTTTCTTTTTCTTTTTTCTTTACTATGCGCATGCAAATGTAATTGAATATTATTTAGGACTCAACAGTGTGAGTATCACTATTAAAAGAAAAAAAAAGTCTCACAAATGCACAGCTCTCTTAGGAAGAGAATGAGAGCGTCTCAACTTTGTTCACTAAAAATAAAAGCAGTCGGTTTCTGATGTTGGGTTGAGTCGCTGTCCATGGTGCTGAAATACACGGGGCTCAAATCCCTCGTGGGCCTTTTTTTGCACGTTTTTTTTTTTTTTTATTCATGTAAAACTCCATCCACTCCTTTACAACTAGAACACATGGGGCCTACTACACGGCTGAGCAGAGAGGACCTTTTTAAACGCAATCTACTGTTAAATAAAGCAGTCGTATCACTTCAATTCATTCTTAATCCAATAAAACAAACGCAATCGAACATCTCCCCACAATGTGTTATTTCTCAGAAAGAAAAAAAAAAAACATCCACTCAAATTTAGTGACAGCGAGAAAATGAGGCAGTTCAACCCTCAAGACAGAACAATATCAGTATCTAAGATCTGCCTCATTAATTCCCTCTAAACAGGCTGTAATTGGGATGTTCGCAGTCATATTTCATGTCAGGCTATTGATTTCTCCTCTCTGCTCTCTGATAATATTATCGAAACATCTCAACACCGTCCATGATGCAGCTGTCAAAAGGGTAAGTTATTCGCCATACGTCCATTAATGGGTTCAAAAAGGAGGCCCTGCGAAATAATTTGAAGTGAAGAGTTTTCGTTTTGACACTAACCCCTCAATTTCCTCGAGACGAGGCCCTGCAGAAAAACAGCCTGGATGCTGATTCCTCCCTCTGAAAAGTGAAAGGGCTTTACGAGGGAGGCACTCACGTCGTCTAAAAGTGAAAAGGGCAAAGGAACTCGAATTAGTTGTTGTAGATAAAAGGGCAAAAAGAAAGGAGTCAAGGGTACTTGACAGTAATGGCGAAAGTGGAGCTCTCGGGGGACTCTGTCTGTCCTGCGAGAGAGGGGGAAAGGGGAGTGAAGGAGGGGTGGTTTTCAGTGATGAATTTTAATGGGAAATCCCCCCATGGAAGAAAGTGCTATAGTGGACAAAAGGGATTTTCTATAAATCGGACTCAGGATGTATGTTTTTATTTGCCTTCTAACCTCGGAAAACCTCGCCTGCAGCACTTCTAAAGCAAAGTTGACATGACCGCAAAAATAAATTGGAGCAAAGACATGCATGTTGTCGGGGAATAGATATCTGACAGGCGAAAGCAGGGTTATTAGGAATATTTGTATTCTCAGTTTCCATGGTGTAGGCATGTTTATTATCCTACTTGCACTACTTGCGTTTAATTTTTCATAGCCACTGATAGAGAAATTAGGCCAGAGTTAAAGGCCCCACAGATAAAACAGTATAGCCTTGACATTTAATTAATTTAGCATGAAGACAGATTGTATTAGACCTCCGAAACCAAGTGGCTTTGTATTAGAGAGAGAGAGACATGAAGTAAGACAGGGGGGCAGATCCAGGGAGAGAGACGTAGTGTGCAGAAGCAGAGAGAGAGAGAGAGAGAGAGAGAGGGAAAGAGAGAGAGAGAGAGAGAGAGAGAGAGAGAGAGAAGCCAGCTATAACTAAATCATTCAGCCGTGGCAAATACGAACACACAGAGGGAGCGAGATGGTAAATTAACAGGGGCTTTTTACATAGAGACCAAATAAAACTGTAATCAGCGACGCGTTACTTTTCATTAAGCGGGTTTGACAGCAGCATATTCAGCCACTCCGACACAGGAGCGGGGTCCGGGGTGGAATAAACTGCTCTCAAACCGAGAGTCATAAGATAATTCCTTAAGCTCCATTAACAACTCTTAGCCGCAGGAAATGGGCTCCCCCTGAAAACATCTCCAAATCTAAAAGCTTTATCGACCTGGCAAACCTCAGCTGATGGCTTCTCTTTTTTTTTCTCACCCCCACCCCCTCCTCCCCCCCTCTCTCTCTCTCTCTCTCTTTCTCCCCCTCCCCCTCCCTCCCCCCCCCCCCCCCCCCCCCTCCTTTTTTTTTTTTTTTTTTTTTTTAACTTAAGGGACAGAAACGTCCAACTGAGGTAATAGACTTTGACACAACACATTAAATGGGAAATGAGAAAAGGGAGAAGAAAGGGCACTCTTAAACGCCTTTTAAACGTTACCAATTAGAGGTTTAAAACTTGAATAAGATGTAGGCCTTTGGCATATGCCTGACTGATGGGACATTTAACTGAGTACCTGGCCGCTTGGTAAAAGCAGCACGTAAGTGAGTAGCAGAATGTAGTCCTCCTGTGAGTTAGCAGAGTTAAGGGATTCATACAAAAGCTTAATGTCACTATCAGAAAGACAACGTCCACCAGTGGTGTGCAGCATGATTGTCTCAAGACAAGTTTTTTAATTTTTTTATCAGTGCTTCAGATGATATCCTAAAAGTTATGGGGAGCCTTCGGTACTTCTGAACTTCCTCTCCATTTTTCAAACATGCACCCTGTCAAACACACATGCTGTGTTTATAACAGAAGGCCCTCGAAAGCTCACTGAAACACAGAACAATCAGCAGCACGGAGCTTCCCCAGAGAGAGAGAGAGTCTGGGTCAGGTTAATACCACTGTGACCCTGAGCCATAAATATATTTACACATCATTACACATCAACACACTCGCAAAAACACACTTAAACACATGCCGCACACACACATCAGGCTTAATTGAATATTTAATCTATTCATTGACTAACATTAATATGGTGAGAATAGCAGTAATGTGATCAAAGCTTAAATTAAAATATGAAGCATGACCCCACACAAAGAGCAGTGGGGAGAGACCACGCACACACACACACACACACACACAAGCAGAAGGCACGATGGTGCCTGAACGCCCCTTTAAAGAATCAATGGAATGGCCTTTTATTCCAATTAAAACAAACCACATTTTTATTAGAAAATATAAATGCATGGCTACAATGAAGAAAACAGCCTTTAGGTGTGTAATTATATCATTTTCAAAAACATATTTTTTTCCTGAAGATTAAATTACATCTAAATGTCATTTGATGTGAATGTTTGGCATGGCTGATCTTAGCACGTGAATATATTGATATAATACATGATATTACACCAAGTAGAGAGGAGTTTGTAGAGGTGAGTAGAGAAAATGTGGTGCACTTTACACACATTAAAGTTCAAATTTGGATTTTGTGGCTCCGATAAGACCACCAAGATGCCCCTCCGAAGCGGTCAGGATGAGGTGTAGAATATTTACCTCTCTACTTTAAATCTGAAGTGCCTCCTCTTATTCTTCCTCCAACTGCTTGGAGATATGCCATGTGTGTGTGTGTGTGATCATGTGTGTGTATTTGTGTGTTCAGAGTCCTGCTGCCAAAAAAGACATGTCCAGGATGTGCCTTTAGGCCCCAGTGACTGGCCTCTATCAGGCCTCTATCATCGCCTCCCAGCAGTCGTTCCACAGGTCAAGAGGTTTGAGCCTGAGGGGCATCGCTTTTCACCATCTCAGTCGCCTCAGTCAGTCCGACTGAACTTTGAGTGTGTACGTTATAGATGGAAAAATGCTATCCGCGTCAAGCACTCTTTTTCATATTATATACCCTTACTTTCAAGGATAAAAACACAACAAAAGGTTCTTAACAGCTTTCTAAAAGCACTAACACAAATGGCCGGTTAGATTTGTATTTTAGTTTCGCTTACTTAGTTACTTTACAATGCTCACTAATGGTTGTGGTTCCCAAAAAAAAGTCCAGGATTGTAATCTCACACCCTCTTAAAGTCAGAGGAAAGGCCAAGAGGGTCTAATCGTGGGTCATCAGGACACACTTCAACTCTGTCAGACAACTGAGACCTAGTTAAGCTCTCACCAGCAGATAACTGAGATTCTATAAGCAGGCATCTGAATTGTTCTCTGTCTGGCTATTTTGAAGCTGAATTGGGATTTTTTTTAATTATAGCCTGGTATCTTCCAAATTCATGAGATATCTGACAGCACGGTAGTGGCACTCTCATTCCTAAACCTGAGGATATTCAGGCAGTGCTTTAATGTAATGGTGGAAACAAAATCCCCAAATGCTGATGTTTCACTATGTGTAGAGTTTCTTTAGGGGATTTGATGAACATGTAGTTGGGTGAAGCACACAGACCAGCAGGTAATCAAAGGTCAGATACATATTCAAATGTCCTTCTCGATAAGGTGTACACATATGTTTGACGCAGTCATGCTGAATCAAATACTGTTGCCCTGACAGTTAATTGTGGATCAGATGTAAGTCTAGGATAGCAACGCCACATTATCTCGTAACCATAATGTGTTTACTGTGATTACTTTGTAAAGAGCGGCGTCTGTGAAATGTAACTAAAATCTATCCTTACGTAAGCCAGCTGTACTTGAGAGAGATGTAGGTATAGTTACACACAAAAAGAAGAAAAAACAAAAAGAAAATTAGTTGGACATTGTTTTTTTTTTCATCTACAGTACTGATAAAGCCATGTAGAAGTAATTGCTAAAGGTCAAAAGAGACTGTGTTTTACCAACACATTTGTGTTTATCATTCAGGACAGATCAATACAATATTGTTGTTTTAAAGAACAAAAGCCAGGGGAGACTTAACACTGACCTTTGCTTCCATTTTCCATTGTGTTCGGGAGGTCCAACAAAACATACAAATGAGGCCCTCAGGTTTCTCTGGAAGTAAAAGGTTTCTTAAAGTGCTGGCTGAGTGTTTGATTGTAGAGCGTATTGGATATTGTTTTTATACAAAGGAGACATTTGATGCAGACTTCTTTCCATTGTGCTGGGCTTTCAAAAAAAAAAGTTAAGGAGCCACAAGAAAAGTTATTTAAGCTTGAACTCAAACTTTAATCATTCACACATTCTATGTCAATGTTGATGATACCATCCTGATGTTTTGTTCACAGTGCACTCATCCCTGTGCACCTATTGCGGCAAGTTTGAATAAATAGCAATGTTCAATTTGTTGCAACAGCATTTGCAACTTGCTATTCAACGATTTGCTCTTCTTTTCTATGCAGATACAATTTGTATACTGGCGACACAGTGCACTGTGCAGCCTTGTCTCCTAGAAATTATGTTTATATACTTGTAATTAACATGCATCCAATATCTTTTGAAAGGAACGTTATTGTGGTTGGATTATGTTTTTTTATAAACATTATCTGGAAACCTAAATGAATGTAATAAAAATGGCAAAATGATGATAATTAATGCATTAGTGAAATGTTCACGAACTAACACATTGCTCTTTTACAAATCCAGCAGTCCAATATTCACTCTGTTTTAGCTCTATTTTTGGTCTCTACCGACTACTGAGAAAGATATTGTGCTCTGCAGTTTCTAAAGTCATAAGTCATAAGTCGCTATTTATCTCCTGTTTGTTGCTAGCTTGGTAGTGTACATTGGGTTTTAAGAAAACAGCGCTCTGCTGTGGCTCAAAAACGATGCCATGAGAGCGGTCAGAGTGAACCAAAACCGTAAAGTTGCTATCCAGTGAGCTGAATGTTACTGTAAAGCTCTGTAAAGCTAAGGGGAGCTGCAGATTCAGGTGATAAATCTCTATACAGGCTCATCACTACAAGCAACCACTTTCACATTGCGTGCGGTATATCAATTTAGCACTTCCTAAAAAAACAAAACATTGCCAAGGAACAGAATATAGACATCGGTTATGTTTCCTTACAAAAATGTTATTGGGATAACAAGCGTGTGAGAGAGAAAAAAGGGTTGTATCTGCTAGAAATAAAACAAAAATCAACTTTATTATACACATCCACCAGGGTCATACACAGTATCGCTACAATATAATGCCTGTTTACTAGTTAGGAAATGCAGCACAGGATTCTGCAGACTGTTGCTATTTCCCATCAGCCATCACAGCTGTAATGCTGATCATTATTGTTGGTGCTTGTCTAATGAAGTTTAAAATGGTTCAACAGTTTGGTCATATGCAAGTTAAAATAAGATCCAGACAACTTTTATGTTTCAGCATGACTGTTCTAGTAAACACACAGCTGTAGCCGAAGCTCTTATTGATCGTTGGCTACAGAATGGGTTTGTGCACCATGGCACTGTACTGTAATTGTTGAGTATGAACACTATCCTAGGAATTACATTCATATTGAATGATTCTGCACTTTATAATTTATGTCCATTGCCGTTCAACTTTTTATCAACCCTCACAACAATCTTTCTCTTAACTTAACCCAGAGTTTAGTTGCAGAACCTAAACTATAGTACATGTGTCATAACCACAATTTGTCCCCTACTTCAACCATACTGTAGTTGCCATGTGCATATTGTGCAGGAATTTGGAGAAACGTTTGCATTGTACACAACAACAAAAAAATGGCACTGAACGGAATTGAGGGTTTTGCCAAATAGTCCAAAATCGACGTTCTTGCCTGGTGATTGGGTTGCAGCCCAACAGTCATACTATTTCTCTCGCAGTGACTGAAAAAACATTTCACATTTTAATTCTATTCAAGCTTTAATGTCTAAGAATGAGGTGTCTTGTTGGACTGTTTGCTAATTACTTCTTCAGTAAATTATCCGCGGTCTTTTATCTGTCTTGAAGGGTTTTTCCCCTTTAAGTGCTGCTGTGACCTTTTGAGTCTCATTATAGGGAAAAGTTTCAGCATTGGCACTTCTATTATGTGAAAATGGTGTATTGGTGTCATTAGACTCAGTGTAATGCAGAAATCACTGTTTTCAATGGAGAATGTTAACATTCCTTTGACATTTTTTTCTGGAAGCAAACTTCTTTCCCAATTTTCCATGTGGCTCAGGTACAGCCACATCAGGATTCCCCAATTACAAGATGAGGATGTTGTAAGCTATTTCCTTCGCAGTAAGCATCTCTCATCCAGCTGTTGATGCATGTCTTTTTGTCATAAAGTATCCACATCATCTTGTGGTTCTTTACATGAACACAATCATTGTGCATAGAGAAACGAGCCATTAATTTAAAAATTGAACAGACAGCTCAAAGATGTAAAGAGACTGTGTTTTGTACCATAAGCATGAAGGAAAAGTGTAGCTTTGTTGTCATGCATGAACACTTGTGCTCCTCATGCACTAGCTGCTATGAAAACATTTACAATTTGATTAGGTAAAATCCTACCATTTCCCTTGGATTGCTTTTCAGCAAGAGCCAGAATTTTATAAAATATGTGGTACACCTCAAGGTGTTTTGCAGCAGTGAGAATGAAGGCAGAGAGGTTCCAAAATAGAACCGCTAACAAGTCCCGCAGAGAGAGGAAAAGAGACACCTTTTCAGGCCCATTGCTCCTGGGCTACAACATGTAGTGTGACGACTCAGTAACTCCAACAGGTCGACTTTAGACTATTTGGAGAGTTTTGAGAGACAGCCTGGCCAACTGTGAGGATGTGCTCTGACGCGCTAGGTGATTCTCCGTCTGCCATGCGTCTCAATCAAGCCTAATGTCCGCTTCCCGGCTTCTCTGACATTACCCTTCTCTCTCTTTCCCCTCAGCTTTTCTCTCTATCTCTCCTCTCCTCAGGTGGAAAAAGGGGGATTCATTTTACCTCCAAATTATGATGAGTCAGCCAAGCGATGTGCTCTCCACCTTTTTTTTCAGAAATAACTGTTTGACTCAACCTACAAGCTGTACATTCTCTTGACAATCCGGAGGGAGAAGGGAGAGACAGCTTCTTTGTTCTCGGTCTTGTAGCTGCTCTGGACTGGTTGTGACTGAGTTTACAGTGTCCACAGGCTGTCAGGCTAACTGGGACTTTACTATGGACAAGGCTCTTGGTTAGCCATTCAGTGGAATATTTTGCAAGCGTTCCCAATTTCTGTTTTCGTTCTCTATTTGACAGGTGACATTTACCTACTTCAAAAAGACCTCAGCAGCAAAATGCATGGATTTCAATCTCAGTTCCATATGAATAATGCAAACATTGAGATCTGTGACAAACGATTATTTAGGGCTTTCTTCTGTAAAAACGTTCTGTATGTGGCGATGTTGTTGGTCATCATGGTACAGAAGAAAAATCTAAATGGACATGTTTTGAGACTCTGCTGTACACTTTAAAACAGTGACGAGGTTGTACAACAACAACATAGTGGTAGCTACAGTAAGTGCCATCTGACAATACTTTATATTTTGGAGAGGTATTATCTTAAGAGATATATATATAATAAATATATATATAATATATATATATATATATTATACATATATTGCTTTATGTCAAAGGAGAAGTGATTTGATTTCTTATATGTGCCTGAATTTATACGATACTCCAGCAATCAAGAGAGAGCCACACTCTATTTTCCTCTGTCTGATGGGAAATGGAACAAACATATATTTGATTCAAGATTCACTTTAGATAGAATTCTAGAGAATTTCAACATTTAATATTCCGACTTAGCAACTGCAAAAAAATATTGTCCTCACTCAGAAAAGTGTCTGTCTGGTAGCTGTAGCGGTGCTTGCTGTAAGAAGTACACTTTCCGGGCTTCTAAAGTAAGCCCACGGTGTTAAAGGAAAAGACAGAAAATCAGTAAAACTTAAGTAAGGAGACAGCAGTGGAAGTCAGTTTTACCCTGGGTCTGGTGCTGAGGTTTCGTCCCTGAATAACCAGTGTGTGGGACTGGTACAGTGGCTGCGGCTGACTGACCTGCCTGCTCATTAAGGCACTAGCGAGCCCATTTGGCCTGCTCCTGTAATAGGAGCCTGTACTGTGTCAGAAACACTTATTTGCTCCACAGCCATCACAGAACATTAACATTCACGACAGCCCATCACATGAGGGGGGGGTGAGGGGGGGTCAGAAGGGTGTCTGAGAGGGTTTGCTCACTGCCCCAGCCCAGTCACACACACACACACACACACACACATGCAAACAGGGCCTTCAGGCATTTCACACGCACTCACAGCAGATCTGCATTTCTTACATATACACAAACATAACACACACATCTGCAGCATATGCCGGCTCTTAGATAATAAGAATGAACACTTGCATGCACACACATGCACCTACACATATTCATTCTTTTAACACACCCTTTCGATGATGGCATGCTCTCTCTCTCTCTCTCTCTCACACACACAGACACACACACACACACACACTTCAAAACCCTGCGTTCTCTCACACACTCTAGGAAACATGCAATCAGCCCTCGAAGGAAAGGTCACATTTGCAATGCAGGTGACTCAAGCAGAAGGCAGCAGGTAATTGGCTGACGGGACGGGGAGCGCTAATACCTCGTCTCTGAAAGATAATGTGATGGATGGGAAATGCTTGGCATTGGGGTAATTAGATGTGTTTGGAGGAGACTAGACCAGGCCAGGGCCTCCACTTATGGTGAGTGGAAGTTAAGAGGGAGGGATGGGGGGGCAGTCAAAGAGAGTGTGGTAAGGTTGAGTAGCAAGGGTCACGCAAGGCCTCCGCTAAATTTAAGAGGGCAGGAGACAGACATAGAGAGAGGAAGATAAAGTATATACCTAAATATTATGCAAGTGATATTTGAAGAGAATACAGTGGACTTGATATTCGATGCTACCTCACCTTAGAAAGGAGGATGAGCCCCGGTAGCAGGAGACATTGTGGCACAGTTTGATATGTTGCACAGCAGATCAAACAAGTGTTTCAGTGGCTTCTTAGAGCAAGTTCACGCTCAGGAAAACAAAATAACATAACTGTGTAAGAACGAAGCAAAAAAATGACAATGGGGTACACATCAGCGTATGCCTTTTTCTTCTTCTGTGTGTACACATAATTAAGCTTACTTAGCTCGTCACATGCATGCACTTGTGAGAAAGAGATGAAGGTTGTACGACGATGAAGAGTGTTGCCAAATGCGTGCATCTCAATGTGGCATATTACTGTGAAAAGACGCTCATTTGTACAATGAACAGCTCATATGGAGGAAATGAATGTTATTGTTTTTGAAGCTTCTGTGCAAACGGTAGAAAAACACCCGGACTTAGCAAGGAAAAGAGAATGGATGCACGAGAAAGGAGGGAAAAGATGAGTGCAAAGCGTTCTAATTGAAGTGGGCCAGCTGTGGTGGGGTGAAACCCTTTAAGACACATGCATTATTTACATAGTGTGTGTAGCTGTGTAGGCCCGTGTGTGTGTGTGTGTGAGTGTCTGTGTGAGACACTCTGTCTGCATAGCACCTCCTTTGGAGGGAGAATATATTCTATCACAGGGCATCCAAGTGGAAACAAAGACTCAGCCATTCTCCATATAGACTATATACAGAGTCAGAGAGAGGAGGTCGAGATGGAAATGTTGTCATTGACACTGTTCATAGGTAGGGCCATATTTCAGGTGGGAACGGCATCCGTCAAGAGATACAACAAAAAGAGAGAAAATCCGTTTTTATATTTGAAGGGAAACAATTTACTTTCACACCACAGAAACAAATGAAGTGAATGAACAATAAACTGTATTATAAACCTATAATATATGTTTACAAATGTGCATTCTAGTGTCAGCGATACAATTAGAATATAGCAAATACAATAGAGTAACATGACAAATAATGTATAAAAGATCAGTAATGTTTTTCAGCTCAATCCTCCTCTCCTCTCCTCTCCTCTCCTCTCCTCTCCTCTCCTCTCCTCT
>CALSCE010009506.1:10758269-10797917 GCA_943593645.1 Bovichtus variegatus | reverse complement strand
CCTCTCCTCTCCTCTCCTCTCCTCTCCTCTCCTCTCCTCTCCTCTCCCCTCAGCCTGCACGGTTGTTGCCTCTGTGTGCAAATAAGATTAGTAGGTTGTATTTTCTCAGGTCTCTGCATTGAAACAGTAAGCCTGGCTGTGTATATAATTAGAGAGAGATTATGGCAAGGCCACTGCCAGCGACCACAGCCAACTGACATTTTGTGTGTGCATGTGTGTATGTGAGTGTGAACTGGCTACGGCTGTTGTGCAGTGGCCTCTCCATAATCTCTGTGTAATTGTGAGCGTGTGTGTGCGTCTGTGTGTGTGTACAGGACCACAGGTGATGTTTGAAGTGCAGCAGAGCCAGGACCTCGGAAACCAAAGTGCTGACAATATATCTCTGAAAATGTGTAAAATGTAAAAACGTAAAAAGTTTTATGTGGGTTGTAATTTCCAACCTGATAATAGTTGTAGAATGTGATCATAACACATTATATGGAATAAATTAAAGGCTTATTAGGGGTCCCTTTTCCACGATAGTATTAATTTGCTTGTCAGCGCTTGCCCTTTGTTACTCCAGGCTTCGACTCACAGTGTAAACATGCACCCCTGTGAACTTGGCAGATGTCTGTAGCCAGTATCTATTCTCCTGATGGCCCGAGTGTTTGACTTTGACGCCATCAATATCCTGTTTATTCAGTCTGCATAGGAATAATCACTTCAGTAAATGTGTGATATTTTGCAGGATTTATAGGTTTGTAGGTCAGAACTGTTGGTGGGGTATTTGAAATTTCAAACCATATTACCACACGCATACTGATGGGAACATAGACAGCAGCAAGATGGAGAAATACAAGGAGAAGTAGAAAAGAAATCCAACAAATTGATGATAATTTCACATTTTTTTAACAATGTCTCACTGCATTTAGTTAACATATTATGCATGTATGTTTTCTCCTTTAAGTCTTCCACTTTCACTGTCATTTCCTTCCTTTTATTATTTAAAGGGATTTAGGAGTCAAATATATATTGGCATTGATCTTTTCTATGGTTAAAAAAAAAAAAAAAAAAAACAATACTTAAAAACATTTGGAAACTAACAGTGTTTTGGGGAAAATAATGTTTTTGGGATTCTTTTTTAAGTTTATTTATTTATTTTTTTAAATTTTATTTACTTTTTTATTTTTCATCTGAAATTGAACAGGCCATATTGTTTTAACAGTAGCTTAATCTATTATGTGTTCTATAAGTAATGGGTCACCCGCCTCTTGTCATTCCTGGCAAAACAACCCTGCCATTAAGGGTTGAATTCCATATAGCAGAATTAGAAAACCTTTTCTTTCATCCACCAACAGCAAACATTCTGAGACAATGCCTCTCTCTTCCGCCTTGTTTTCCATCCTGCTTCCCATCACTCCGTGTTGCCTGAAAGTTACTAAATAATAGAAGAATTATGGGTATTTTATTCAGCCATTTTTCACGCACAGTTTCACACAAATTTGCGCTCAGAGCGCTTTTCTAACTGACTCAAGAATCTTCATCGCGGTTTGCTGTTGCCTCTCCTAATAGATGCCTAACAGCTCCCCACTCTCACCTCTCGCAATTAGTTTTCATTGAATGCTATTGATTTTCCCCCCTTTCAATTACATACACAAAAGTCAGCCACATAGATGTGTGTAGTCATTAGGAGCTACTCTTTGTGTCTTCTCCAATACTAATTATGTCTGGCTGCTGGTGTTTGTTATCCTCCCTTGGATGAAAGAAAAAATAAAAACTCCAAGAGGAAAAAAAATTGAATCACTACATGCACCAGTGGACATCTGGAGTCCTGTCGTGTGTGTGTATGTTAGTGAGTGTCTGAGCGCATGGCTATCCTGCCACCATGAAACCTATGGAGAATACACCTAATAAAATAAATATGACTTGGATAAAGAAAAAAGTAGAAAGTGTTTGTCCCTTGGTACGTCTCTCTCGGAGTGTGTAATGTATTGTGTTTTCTATGTGGCCCGGCGTTTCTCCTGCATTGTTAAAGGAATGTTCCCAGAAATGCCTTTGTTGTATTTAAAGTAAATCCCGACAATAAATGGCTATTTCCTGAGGATTTATACCGAAATCTGTTTGAAGATGTAACAGGACTGGCAAGGGAAAAGAAAAGGAAATGATTTCGACACTGTAATATGGACAGCATTTATTTTGATGACAACAATGATTAATCTGTATGAATTTATTTAGTTGGGGAGGCTTTATTTTAATTTACTTTTTGTTGGGCCTTTGTTGACCTATATGTTAATGTAAGACATAAAAACAGTTCTTCACATGCAGTAATTATACACTGTGTCCTAGCTGTACTCTGTGAATATTTCATGTTTCCCTCTCCCTTGTCCATGTAGTGAAAATGCTGCAGATTAGAGAGTGTAAGGTTGCACAGGTCTCTGTGTTTGAACTAACCTCTGTCCTGTATTTACACATCCTCTAAACAGGAATGCCATGCATATGTACAGAACAGATTTGGCTAGCAACTCTGAGTTGAACCATTATGCCCTTTCCTCTGCATGGCAGCAGTTCAATGATAGAGAGAGAATGGGTAAATCATGGCATTATGATTGGAAATGAACATTTTCCAAATAATATCAAAACTTAAGGAAGTTGAAGGTCTTACACGGGATGCTGTATGTCTTTAATGGCCTAATCAGCTTTTAAAAATGTAATATTTGCTGCAAAATCATTGAATTTCTATAGAATCGCTTCAATCTGTAGATATGCTGGAGGGGCACGGTACATCTGCTTTGGTGAAATTTGACATGCAAATTTGTGCTATTGAGCAATAGCAGAGCGTCTTGACAGTGGTGACCTTTGAGGGAGAGCCGGAGAGTCCAAACTGGAGGAAGCTATTGGAGATTATCAGCTGTGAGAAAGTGGGAATCGTCTTATATTTTAGGAAAAGACAATTACATGTTTACAACCTTGGATAACATATATTATATATATAAAGAGAGTTCGGTATAACACTGGCTCCTACAGACAGTGTTGCATTATGGGTTGTTTGTAGCCTTTAATGTTGCAAAGCTAGAGAGTGTTTGCAACTCTGTTTATAGTGTGACTTTTAGAGCATTGTAAGTGTTAGCCCAGCTTAAGCTAACTGAAAGCATGTTAAACGTTAAACATGTTAAAAGTTTTTGCTGCCATGGAGGAATGAAATGCATGACGAGTATCAACAAGTTCAAGCGTCTACCGGTGTCTTAACTGTAGAGACAGACTATGGACTGAATCATCTGTCAAGTAGTCAAGAAATAAAGCTGTCACAGGTGACGAGGAGTTCAAGAAGACAAAACTGCAAAAAACGCACATTTCCGGAGAAAACAGTAAGTTCCGGTTTCATCGACGAGATCAGTCTTATTTCATCTTTTCCGCTGGACGCAGGCTATTACTCGCAGAGCATTAGCTTGACTTACCTAAAATATTATTAATTACTTGAAGTTTGTCGCTACAGAGTCCTACTTTAAGAAGACGTGCTGATGAATGTCCATACATATTCCATATAAAGTAATGCTTGCAACATAATAAAGCCACTGATTGTTGATGATTTTTTCCATACCAATTTACTGTAGGATTCATACTCCTGAAGGACCTTAGGTAAATGAAACAGTGTTTTCGGAGACCATAGGTCATCGTAGGCTCAAGAGCACTATGCCATATTAAAGGATTACCACTCAGAATACCTATTGCCATACACAAAGCTTTATTTGCGCTTTTTTTCTTTCACACACTTAAGTTGAGCTTTTTTTCTTCCACACACTTTATTTGGGCTTTTTTTTCTTTCACACACCCTGACTCCGGCAGTGTTATCACCAAAGGTTAACATTTAATAAGTTTTACCTTTTGACAGCTAATTAGAATGGCTTGTTTGACAGGTGCACAGATGTGTCACAGGTACAAGTCTAATATACCAACTTTAAAAAGGATTCATACGAAAACTCTTATCCGTTGGATCAAAGTCAGAGAAATCCTCTAATTATGATGAGGTAGAGACTGGGCGTCTCACACTCTTTTTTCCTCCTGCTCCCTTGATCTCTCCATAGTTGACTCTGCCATCTATCACAAAGTGTTCCTTTGATAATTACATGCCAAAATGACTTAAAACTCCCCCGCTAGGTGTAAGGCATTACAGCCCGAATGACATGCCAACTCACCTTAAGGACTTTTTAACAAGGTAAGTCAGGGGCACGGCATGCAGTCACTCACTCTTTCGCACAATCAGTCAGCAACACCTAATTACAGTCTTTCATAATCCTCCGACTTGTTATTTTGACTAAACAAGTTCGCAATGAAAGCCACTGTGGCAGTCTGCCATCTCTCTCTTTCTCCCTCTCTCCCTCTCTATCGCTCTGTTTGCCTTTGTGTGTGTGTGTGTGTGTGTGTGTGTGTGTGTGTGTGTGTGTGGTGTGTGTAAACATGCAGACAGAAAGTAAGGTGGAGACAGTCTGCCACTCAGTGAAACAGATAATTAACTGATGTACAGTGGAGTGAAGATTTATTTATTTATTTTAACAGATTCAGTGGGCAGGGAGGATGCTGCCTTTGTGTTTGTCAGCCGATGGAAATGAGACTTCAGGAGAGAGGGGCAGAGAGGTAATAGAATGTTGATGGGCCAAATACCAAGCCACAAAGTCTCTAGTGAGTTCTTCCATGAGGCGCTGTGTGTGCCTGTGTGTGTGTGAGCGTGTGTGTGTGTGTGTGTGTGGCCGCAAACCCCCAGAACAACCCAGCAGAGCCTGAACGTTTGGCACTTGCAGTTCATGTGTTAAATGTGGGCATGGTTGTCAGTGTGTATAGAGGTGTGTTAAACTTGCTTAGCATGTCCCATGGACACCTGCACACTTTGTATACTTTTACACATCATGTCTGGGTTACGGAGGCCTCACACAGACACACACTTGTCTGTGTATGTGTGTACTATATGCAAGCAGATTGGGTAGGAGGTGTGTGTGTGTGTGTGTGTGTGTGTGTCAACTCAAGAAAAACAAAATCCCATCATATGTACAAAAGAATAGAAACACTTTCTGCTTCGGAAAGTCAATATCACCCTTTTTCAAATGTGTCCATTGCAGCTGAAATGAATAAACAGTAGTACAACAGACAATAACAAATGCATTTATGACCATGTTAGATATTGTGTTTTATGCCAGTGTGAACGTACTATTTTTTTCAGGAAGTAGACAGGCGAGTAGTACTGACAGGAGTTGGAGTAAAAGATGAGTGTGAAACATGCATAGCCTAAAGCTAGAGCTGCTGTCAAGACATACATTCCAAGTTGTGTTTGGTCTTCAAATCACATTTCATTTGTCATTTAGTTTACAGGGCCACTTTTTTTAAACTCAAGTTTTAAGCTGAAGTCAGGAACACTTGGTTCACTTATAGTAGAATTACATTGGATTTGTTTTTTGCAGATGGACGTTTCAGAGTGCCATTGTTGTTGCTAATTTCCCATAAAACATTATAAAAAGTCATTGTCAGGATTCCAGCAACATCTTTTTGATTTGCGATTTTTTTTTTCATCCTACCCAATAATCAGCGTGTGGATTGCCAACACAAGCATCTCTGTGATAGAGGTAGACATCTCTGACAGACTCACGACTCATATTCTCAAACTACTTTTTAAACAGTACTTTGTCATCATTTTACTGGTAATACCTTTGTGCATTTTCTTAAATAATATGTAAATGATTTCACTCAAAGGTGTTTAAGATGTCTCCCACCTTTACTTGTGGGCACATAGTTCTTAATACCTACTTGCATGAAACACTAGCTTTAACTGTTTGGGTTTTGTGAAGCAGGTGCAGTTCTTCAATAGGGTTTCTATATTACTGGCTAAAACTTGAGGTATGTTCCATGTTTAACCACATGAAGTGAGTCTTAAGTGCTCTGTAAAGTGTTTGGGGTTAGTTTGAGGTTACACTTGAATTGCTTAAACTGCCTTACAATTTAGACGCTCCCTCATGTGTGCAACAGCCAGAATCTGAAAACCACACGAAGAAGTATACCTCTCCATACATCGCAGTTTAATCACATTTTTGAGTATATTCATGCATCGCCAATACTCTAAACATTCCCCTTCGAACTGCGATGGCACAGCTTACCAGGCTGAACTCGAGAGAGTTAAAGAAGGAGAAACCTTTTTTAGAAAATGATATCATGGACACCATTCAGTGAGAAAGTAAGAGGCATTTCTACGGAGAAAGTGTGGGTCGAGATACTTTATAAGGGAAGCAGGGAGGTTTGCATTGGGCCAATCCATTTTCAGTAGTATGTAAAGCAACAGTGACCTCTATGGTTTGAAAAGGGAACTACAGAATTGGAGGAGAACATGAAGTTTAAGGACTTCAATTTAAGCCCAGCAGTTAGGTTTCAGAGCTGGTCAAAATGGCATAATTGTCCCTCTTTATTTTCTTAACAGCTACTTTAATTAGTGTATGTAAAAAAAAACAAGAAAATGTATATGGACATAAAAAAAACATGTGGGAAAACTTACATGCAACAAGAGTCATTACGAGAGTGGGGATTTATCTTAAGGAGGTCCCTTAAAAGATGAAATAAATGATTAAATTTCATTGGTGTACGTGTGTGTGTTTGCGTACGTGTTTGCATGCGCGTGTGTGCGTGTGTGTGTTTGTTTGTTTGTGTGTATCGAGGGAACCTGCATCCCTGTGTTCTTGTGCATTTCCCTCTGCCTACATGCAATCTACAGAATGTGTCTCTTTGTCTGTCACTCTTGTCCATCCATCTCTGTGTGTCGATCACTGTGTGTTTGTGCACGTATGCATGTGTCTGTGTGTGAGCGTCTGACTGTCAGACTGTCTGTCTGTCACCACTGATACCAGCAGTTTGCTGGAGGGGAAACATTCGGATATTTCTGCTTGACCGTACAGCTGCCCAGCCAGAGACAGCCTCTTTTCCTGCTTGGCCCCTCTGCGGACTGCTGTGTGTGTGTGTGTGTGTGTGTATGTGTGTGCGTGTGTGTGTGTGTGTGTGTGTGTGTGTGTGTGTGTGTGTGTAAGTCAGACAAAGCAAGACAACGTGTGGCCGGTTGGACAGTGATTTTGGAATCTGTTTCACCCTCAGGTGACTGTCAAGCTGTCAGAAAAGCAGGTTTGTTCCAGCTCGAGATGTACCTCACCATGTTTATATTTGCAGTTATTTTCCCCTTTGAGTGCTAACATCTTGTTGACAACGCTGTACACAGAGAGGCTGGACAGGTAAATAAGTCACACAACTCTCCCGATCTGCAGCCGTATTTCAAGAAGCAGGATAAGGCAACAGAAAGGATATGTTGTTTTTGTTTTTTTTGGTGTCTGAAGGAACATGTGCTGCTTATTTCTGGCTATCATAAGAGTCACCCAACTATTTGAATTATTAATATACACCGGTTTCCAGGCGGCGAAATGCTACTTGATTTGTTCAGAGTAAAAAAAGAGTAAAATATACAATGTTAAATCGCTATAAACAAAAGGAGCAGTAAAAGACAAAAACAACCTAAAGCCGTATTATGGCTTTATTTGGTGCTGCTTTGTACGATTGGCTGTACAAAGTTATTATACATTGCCTCTGAAAACTATTACAGTGATTTCAGCAAAAGTTCATGCTCTAATCCAGTGGAATGTGCTCAGATAGAAGCCTGAGACCAAACCACACAGCAGCTGTATAAGCATTATATCTGAACCATCCATGTGGTTTATCACTCTACAGATAATAATGAGCCTCTTAGTTTATCGTCGTACACAAGACAATCTACTCTGCTCATTGTCTCCTCTCCCTGGGCGAGAGCGCCCTGCTAATCATTCCCCTGATCCCTGCAGCAACAAGGACAAAGTGAGAAAGAGTCCCTTTCTCACGACACCTGATTACCTATTATGCGGTCGTTACTATACAGTAGCTTTCATTTGGCAAAACAACAAACAACAATGGCTGAACACAACACTTTGGCATGAAAAAAAAAGCAACAAAGAGTTTGGTTAAAAAGCAATCCAAAAAACGTCCATTTTTTTTTTTTTTTATGATCCAGGATCGTAATGAATGAAAGCATGTGAGATTAGTTTTTGGGTTTTGTTCAAGCCTGTTATCAGAGAGGAACAACAATGGTGACGGATGGAACAGGCTTGTGTGAAACAGAAAGTTTTTGTTTTTCAATTTTCAAAGCCTTCCCTGAGAGTCGCTGGGGGAAACAATCGCCCTGACACAGGTCCATTGTTTTTGCGCTGGTATAAATACAACAGGCCTAATGTGTCTGTTGTTTGCGGTTTCTGGCTCTCAGCACTCATCACTTCCCAAAAGATAGGTGATCAAAGATAGAGACAACAGGATGCCGAAGCGATATCACAGAGAATGTGAGGATTTACATCTGCCCTCCTCATAAAACCAGAGGCTTTTACAATGGAGCTGTGACAGGCCCATGAGGACTGAGCATAACTGTGTGTGTGTGTGTGTGTGTGTGTGTGTGTGTGTCTGTGTGTGTGTGTGAGTCCTATGTATCTCCAACTCCAAATCAGTCTCCTGTTATTATCTGCGGTGTGAGAAACACCTATGGGAACCTCAACAGAAAAGGCAATATCAACAATTTCACACAAAGGACCAAATAGCAGATTTATGCTTTTGAAAAAACTTCTGTCTTGCATGGTAACAAACGCATTTGCGCAATCCTACACAAGCACACGAACTTACACAAACACACAGCCAGATGCAGGCACATGCACATATCACAGAGCACGGAGGGGATTACAATATTTCCCCCCTCAGCCAGATTAGACAAGATCAAATTATTTCCCTTCTCTGATGCCAGTTTTCTGCTGTCTAATGCCGGCTTTTCAAACAACACAAGGTTTATTGTGGGCAGCGCATAATGCAGCAGATTTGAAATTCCTGTCAAATGTGGTGTGACAGAATACAGTAGCTCTTCTCGTATTCAGCAGGAGGAGGCCCATGCAGGCCACTTACACTGGCTGCAGCTAAGCTGTTTATGTCCCCCATTCAGCAGTTACACAGGCCAGCGAGTGTAAACACAACAGTATCTTTTTAATTGTGCTGTTTCGAGCCTCGCTTCTCTGTCGAATTAGAGAGCGGACCACTCTCTGTCTCTCCCCCAGTCTGGCAGATTAGGGGCCTCGCTGTAAGGAAATGCCGGGGTGGCTCGGTTTGGGTTGTCACCGAATCAGCTTAAACTTTGCTCAGCAAGCATGGCGAAGAGCGATAACAACCAGATGCTTGTTTGCGGTGCAGAGATGCTGTGGCAGGGGCGGCTGGGTGAAAGCGGGCACGTGTGTGTACGTCCAGCAGACTTTTCTGCTTGTTGTTTTCTTATTTGTTGGAAAGCCGGAGATAAGGGGAGACAGAGTGAGCAAAAAGAGACGGAGATAGGTACTGTGCACGCGTGAGTGTGTAGTAGGAATAGAGACGTTGAGTAGGCGAAGCAGTATGGGAGTGAGAGATTGTGAGAGTTTGTTTGAATACAGTTTAAAGTAAAGTGTACATGTCAGATAACAGGCATATATATGTTTAAACAAAATTGCTCTTGCTGTAAGATGAAAAGCTTTGATTGTTTTGATGCCATTTGACCTTGTTTGGATAGTTTTCGGTGACTACGGGAATATGGAGAAATGGGTCATCCACCAATGACATACAGCAAGGTCTTTGGCTTGACTCAAACAGATTATTACAGTTGCATGGTATATTATAGCATTATTGCAACGATAGGATGCCACAGTAAACACAGAAAATTTAAATAATTGCCCAATTAGTTCCTTAGTAGTTTCTATTAGGGGAGAAATGATTCTGAGTTGATTGTTAAACTGCTTGGAAAAATGTTGGATGTGATGAATGATGAACGTTGGACGTCAACATGAGACATCGCTGCTCATTTCCTGTTTTGCACCGATATTCAACCATTCAGTAAATGGTAAATGAAATAAATTCATTAAACCATTTAGTTTCTAACCCAAAGCACGATGTTTCCCTTACCCTAAACAAGTTAATTTTGTCCCATAAACATCTTAACCTCGGGGGGGGGGGTAAGGTCAAGTAAGATAAAGATCTTTAAGTTTTGAAATGCCAATGTCATCCTGCTGATAGCGGTGACAGATCAGAAAACGCTTATATGTGTAAGCACTGACCAACGGCACATTTTGATGTTAGATCGTTAGCTTGACCCTCAACTGAGGCAGCGGACACACCTCGCACATGTTGGAATGGGCCCTGTGCGAAGGCTACATTTCTGTAGTTCAAATTAGTTTTTTGTTTTTTATGGAAAAGTGACAGCCCTACTTGTTCATAAAGGCAACCCAAGCATATCACTTGACGTCTTGGTTTATTTGATCAAATCTCTGAACTTGTCTCCGACCCCAAAGTCTTCATTATGAAACCTACACGTGATATGTTTGTTTCTGTTTCTCCATCCCAACCATTAAAAAGTTCTCCAAGATTGGCTGCAATGCATTTTTTATCGCGCCATGTGCTTTTCGTAGAATGATCAGCTGGAGTTAAATTGGTTAGGACGGGTAGGTTTTAAAAATTTAAACATTGTCTTTAAAAGACGGGGGCAGGGATATAACCCTGGCGGTTGAAATGAGGTCTGTACACACTGAAGGAATTAACCTTTTCTGTATTTAAGATCTGTGGAGAAGAGACAAGAAAGTCTCTGTCTGTCACCTCTGGCATTCAGGAGAGAAGGGAGGCAGAGGGGGAGTTCGGAGGAAAGCGAATGAGGAAAGGAGAGCAAAAAAGGGGGAGGGGATGCAAAAGCTCATGAATATTATAATGACAGTGGTTTTATTTTTTATACCAAAGGCACTTCACTATATGGCCAGGCCTTGATAAGTTCCCTGACATGAGAGTGGCATGATACTGTACATCATACATGCAGAGAGGCGTGTGTGAGGCACGGTATCATGTGTGTGTGTGTGTGTGTGTGTGTGTGTGTGTGTCTCACTGTTCTTAATGAAAGCCATTTTGAGCTTTAGCTCTCCATTGAGGACTGTTTTTGCAAGTGACGACGTTGTTGCCAGTCGATCCTGTTTTGCATATTTAGGTTTAGTTGAGGTCTGTGCATAGGAATGCGAGACTGATCAGTTAAAATGTCAATATCTTAGTATAGTGAAATAAATGTGAATACACGCCTGCATAAATACAGTACGTACTGGTGTGTGCCATCTTCCTGTAACACAGTAAATGAGCCACTGACTTGCTATGTGCTTTCATTACAATTACAATTTTCTTTTACAACATTTCTGCCTGATATTCTAATGTGGCTGAAATCAGAGCTCTTTATGGCTAAAAGTTCAATCTGACTGAGGTACAACACAGTCAATACTAAACTCTGCTCTCTCATTTCTGGTTGTGCCCGTACAGCATTCATCCTGAATCTAAACTGTAATACAGGAGAACTTAAAGGCAAGTGTCCATTCTTTTGTCGATATTGAACTTACATTTCAAAAGAGAATGAGGAGAGAAGAAATAAAGCCTTTTTTAATTGACACTCATTTGGAAAATTGCTTTCGAAATGACCTGGCTGCGCCTGTCTGTTTCGGGAAAAAAATATTTTCATTTTACCACTTTTGTCCAGACTGAAGTATATCTGTCTCATACTTTGGTTTATGTCCAAATACCTGCACAACTAAAGACACCACCTTCAGCCTCAGCTTTTTGTTTACTGCTAATTAGTGAATAATAGCATGCTAACAAGCTAAACTACTGTAATATAATGAACAAGGTAAGCGTTAAACCTGCTGAATATCAGCATTGTCATTGTGATTATGTTATCCTAACATTTACAGTAGCTCAAAAACTCACAAACGCAATATTATGACTGTAGACTCTTAGTCTTGTTTAAAAGTAGCTGTTGCACGAAACTGAAAACAAGATGTAGCCTACTGTTTGTAAGAAAGGAACTGTATTGTTTAGGAGATATATTTAGCTTTTTTTTTCTCTGTGTTCCACAAATACAAAGGCAACCATGGTAATAGTTCTGTATGGTATAAAGAACTATTTACACTGTACTTTGACACAATTCAGTGTCTGGCCGTAATAGTTTTTTGGCCCATGGCTGCGCCTGTAAACGCCATAGATACGTCCTCAAGAAACAGTCAAAAAATAAGGTTATCCTCAAAGAATCATCGTTTTATTAAATGTCAGTTGGTTTTAGAAGAAGCTGGTCTAGATGTAAAGCAAATACTTTATGTGTGAATCTCACCTGTGTAGATCTTAGAAAACACCTTTCATTGCCTTGATTGTGCAATGTCATTGATATGCTCTCGGTCAGCAAAGATGTTTTAAAATACATAAATTCAGCAACAAAAAAAAATGAATTTATATTAATATTTTCAAAGGCAAAGAAAAAAATCAGTTCTGAAGAGCACTGAGGTGATGCCTATTAATCCCCTTCTATCCGACAGCAGCGTTGGAAAAGGTAGAATTGTGAAATGACAAGCCCCTAAAAAAAGTGAACGAGCACACTTGAACGATTTCGACTACAGCTCCCCTCAACCATGCCTGTGGTTTTGAAAAGGAGGAGAATATGGTGAAATCTGTCTATAGACTGACGCAAAGCTGAGTGGACAGGCAGGTAATAGGAGGGCGAGGCGGGGAGAGAGAGACAGGCATGGAGCAATCATGAAAATGAATGCAAATCGAGGCAAGGGCAGCCATGGGAGGTCCAGAAGCAGGGAGACGGACGTACTTAAAAAAAGATCTGTTCAAAGAGCACAGACGGCCTAACCCTTACTAAATACGAATGAATGTGTTTAAAATAGCGGACAACTTGAAATAAGTATAAAAACATTTCTTTGAGATTTTCAAAGACATCATTGAGGGTTTCCGATTTGTGAAAATGAATCTTTATCGCATAGGCGCTGAAGCCTAATCCATCCTCATGTTGTGTAGTCCTCAAACTGTTCTGTATAAAAACCTTGATGGCTGACTTTTGTTACTTATTTGCATGAACAGGAACAGTTGAGGTTTTTGTTTTGGCGTATATTAGTCATTTTATTGTATTGTATTGTATTCTTTATATTTATTAATGTTTTTCCTTCCCTCCTCTCCTTCCCTTCTTTCTTCCCAACTAAACTCTGATCATCATTATGGACACAGGCAGATATAATTAGATGATGATGATGATGATGATGATGATAACGCTTTCCAGATCACACCAGTTTTTACAACAGCCAAATTTTGGATCAAAATCAATCAATTACAGCCATTCAGCCACTCCCTTCACCTATGTCCCAACATACAGCACCCACCGCTTCCTCCACCCATTTCTTTATCTCCATCGCTCTATCTCCACTTTTTCTATATTCTTTCCCTTGGCTCTTCAACCCACTTCTACCTCCCCCGTCCTCTCCATATGTTCGTCTTACACAGTGTATATGCAAAAAAACCCTGTCAGTGAAAACGCATGACGTCCCGTGTCCATCGCGGCATCCCACGCCAATGAATGGAAGAAATTTACACACACACACACACACACACACACACACACACACCATTCCAGACTCCTCAGAAAGAGTTTAAATAATACATAAATAATTGTCTGTTGTCTTGCTTACAACTGTCGTATTACTACAAAGGGACAGACAAATCTACACTTATTTGGATGGACACAACTCATCATGCAATATTATAAAACAGCACCAAATATCAGTGCCTTTGATTTTGGACACTTATTGTGTCTCCCCCTGTATGTGTGCTGCTGCTTACTGAAATTGAATATGCAGTTTCACCCTCTCTAACTTCTACACGCAGACGGAAGGTTTTACTACTAACACCTCTTTATACCAGAACTGACTATCATCACACTTTTATGATAGATCATTGTTTACACGTTATCATGGCAACAGACTCTCTCTCCGCCTCCCTACACATTACATTTAGACTGTAATAAATTTGCCAAAAAAAGAGACAAAACACTGAAAAAAACAAAGTTAAAGACACATTTGATTGATATCGTGATGATATCATAATCGTAAATTATTTTGGCCATGATAATCGTGTAGGGAAAATCTGATACTGGAGACTCTTTAGAGTTGAGTGACTTTCCCGATAACTTTGAAGATAGGGATGGTAGGGGCTCCTGATGAAGTGTGGGCAAACATGCATACATAATTCCTCTGTCTCTTTCCTGCTCACTTATTTGCCCTCTTTCCCTGCACCACAGGTTCTGGCCTTCCTGCAGCTTTAAACATCTCAGCTTGTGGTTCAGGATTAATAAAACAGGAAATTAATGAATTTTGGATGAAATCCTCCCAGCTGGGGACAGGTTGCGCCTCATTAAGGCCTGTATTATTGATCAGATTGAAAACCTCCAGTACCTCTGGAACCAAACTGTTATAATCAGGCCCCCACCTCCCCCTCCTCCACAAAGAATGCTAATTGCACGGAGGTAAAGGATTAATAGCTAATTGAGCATATTTTCAGACAAATCATCATCATGCTTTGACACTAAAACGAATGTCTTTAATATGCATGGGGCCTGTCACACACAGTTAACTTGGTAATATTATGGGCAAGATTGAGAGATATCTAGTAAAATAAAAAGGTCTTTAAAGCATACTGTGAGGCCCATATCCCCCTTATTACTGCTGAATGAGCGATCCTAATTTTCCTGGAATGAAGCATAATGTTTCCATTCATCCATTCTTATCTGTAACTTCACTTTGCAAAGCAGTCAGATGTAATGAATAGAATAAAAAGAATACAGTAAAGATCAATTGTGAAATCTTCATTTTACGCTCCCCAAAAGTTGCTGTGCATTTTCAAATTGAGTTCAGTAAAAAATGATTAGGAATAATCTCAGCTGGGTTTGACACTCAGTAAATACTGAATTCCTACTCTTCAATGTCAATATTTTACCAAAGATCTTCCTCTGTATGACAACTGTGTGCATCATGTGATTCCATTTTGTTGTTTTCTCTTTGGTGACTATATTTCTTTTTCTCCCAAGCAGCTTGCCATGAAAAATTTAATGGATGCTAAGTGACTAATGCATTTTCTCAGTCATGTGTTGAGACAATAAAAAATTAACAATAGAAATAATTAATTTTGATTGGTGCCTTCAGTACTAAAAAACTTGTGTTGTGCCCGTATAAGTAATTTATATCTCATGCAAATTTTCCTCTTCACTTACATGCAAAATAATGTTGCCTCCATGTTATATAAATTCTGAAAGACTTTTAACTTATGTTCCAGCATGCTATGATTACAATATGCCCCCGTGCACCTCAGCCGTGCTTTGAAATGTTATTTTCTTTTATTTTGGAAGATCCACCCATCATCTAATATGCATTTAACCAGGGGTAAACATGCATCCCAAGCAAGATTTCATTTTGTAACTATTAATTCTTACCTTTCTCCTTGGCATGGCTCATTGTCTCACTATTGTAAACATCTCTCCTTTTGTTTTGCTGTCTGCTACTTGCATATCGCTAGCAGCGCTGCTTGCCTTAGATTTAACTGTCATTTAGCCTAATGCAGGATCCAGTTCCGCTTGTTTACATGATGTTAGCCTGACTATTACTACTACTACTGTGGCGACATTAGTTTGTTTGTTTCCTAAAGTGATTTAACAAATAGATTCGGTGTTACCGGGATACCTACAGTACAAGACGTGCGAGTCAGCATCTTTACAAAGAGATCAGAGCTCCTAAATACATCAAGTAAAAGTGATTAGTTTGCTATTAAGGTTGACTGAGGAGTGATATGGACACTTTAAAGGTGTGCTC
This sequence comes from Bovichtus variegatus, assembly GCA_943593645.1. Taxonomy (NCBI): domain Eukaryota; kingdom Metazoa; phylum Chordata; class Actinopteri; order Perciformes; family Bovichtidae; genus Bovichtus; species Bovichtus variegatus. Next base: position 10,782,174 of record CALSCE010009506.1, on the reverse strand, counting down.
TTTCACTGCTGGGTACAACACCAGAATTGGATGGGATTTATTGTTTTTCATTCATGACGGACATTGACTACTTTATTGTTATAATTACTGTAAATGTATTTATTTATATCTCCTGTGGCACTGAGGGATTTAAAACAGTATACACAAGAACTTCACGTACGTTTTTGCTGCTTTATACGTAAGTCTGTACGACTCCATATTGCAGAATGCAGTTTTTTTAACAGTCTGTATCACAGGTTCCAGGTGATGTAAACGGTCTTCAAAAGCAGTCACATTTCATTTATGTATCAAGCGTATATTGTACAGGAACAATGAATAGCAAACCATATATAAATAACCATGACCATATTTAAGCGTGTATAAATACTAGATGATTCGGTGTACCCTATTTAGCTAATGTGGGCTGTACTTTGAGACAGGTAGAGATAAACAATACACAATACAAAGAACGTAAAACATGTGATTACAACATACATACATTTGCCCCTCAGCCCTGCCTCCACCCAACCAACACTGCATCAGACAAGTAAAGTTCTCCCTGTAAACACTGGTGAGTACACACACACACACACACACACACACACATACACACACACACACACACACTCACTCGCCCCTGCCCCTTATGAACCCCTTGCTATCCCCGTATGGCATCTTGCTGAATGAGTGAATCCATCCTGACAACAAATGGGATATAAGACAAAGAATATGTTTCCCTTCACTCCCCCATATTACTAATAGATAGACTGTTGGGTTGCATAGCATAAATACTTTAACCATGTCGCCTCCATTTGTAACTGTGTGGCCCAAACAGATTCAAACAGGAACATATGAAATATAAATTGGCATCTTATAATGGTCCTTTGTGTGTGTGCGTCTAAGTGCGTGTGTTGCATTGTGGTGATGCTCTGCAGGGACTCTCCAGCCCTTGTAGATAAAGTAAATTGAAGAAGAAAGGAGACCAAGCTTTTCTGTGGGGATTTGAGTTGTGATGGCAGGCAGCTGTAGGAGGTCAGCACAGAGGAAATGTATTTCATCCAGCAACTTTTCTGCCCTAATTACCCCCCAACTACACACCCACCCACTTAAAAATCACAAATAAACACACAATAAAACCAAATTTGCATGCTAAAATATGGTTATTGCATCAATCGAACTATAAACCATGGAGACAAACGTGCATATCAAAAAAATGGACATAAATAAGAATATAATAACAATTTAATTAAATGTGACATTTGTCCCAAACGCTCAGCATTTTAAATCTGTGGTCATTTTTGAGATTATTGTTCTAAATCTTTGATAATATTGTAAGATGTCCCTGTTATTTTGTTGCACACCTTATATTCATTTATACATGACGGTTAAAACCGTACGTTGTCAGAAAGAATGATAAAAAAAATAAATAATCAAACTAAAGCGAAACAAAATAATAAGAAATGGTTAAATAAAAGATTTAAGGCGGGAAGGAAGGATGCCAGAGAGGAAAGAAAGATGCCCTGAGGTGGAAAGTGCTTGTTGCTTACCACAAGAGGAAACCTAGTTAGTTGAGCAAATGCTCAGAGCATGTTGACCAGAAGCAACATGGCTTCTTGGCGCTTGTACTACACTCCTGTTGGACATCATGTCAACCAAGGGCTGATCCATCACACTCAGGCACACACACACACACACATGCACACATGCACACACGCACACACACACCCACACACACACCTACATCTCTGACCGCAGATCTGTCATTGTAAAGGATGTAGAACATCTTGTCTGTCTAACACGTACACCAGAGCTAAACTGCTCTACTATATCTTAAATCAAGGGTCCATCATTGTACTAGGTGAAGTACATCTAGTCTGTCTTGTTACAAACCTAAGGCTGCAAACTGAGGCAATTATGGCTCCATGGATTTTACACATAAAACTCACACACACACACACACACACTCAAAGAAAATGTTTTATTGACTTTATTATATGGACATAATGCATGTGCACACACCATTACACAGTGGCTTAATTACAAGGACATAAATAGCACAAATAAATACAGGCATATGTACTGACTGTTTGCCTCGATAGCAGCTCACCAGCTGTTTTCTGACCACTAGATTGATAAATCTCAACTGACCAAAGTCCCATCCGTTTTCCTCACTCAGGGAGATATACATAAAACACAACTGTGCTCCTTCCTAGGACACAGACATTCACATAAATGGGAGCAAGCACATACTCACCAGCACACAGACCGTTAGCCAAATGAAACTGGACGTGTTCTTGCGTTTTGCTGTCGGACACAGTCCTGTGGAAAGAAATTCCAATATCACTCAATGTCAGTTAATCTGCCAGACCCATAAACCTTTAAGCCAGTACGCACTTGTAAAAAGTTCCTCAAGTAAAACAAAACTCTGTTAAATTTAAAAGTACTGTATATTGCCCGAAACCAATGGAATGCCTTTCACTGGCGTTCACTACATACTGTAGGTGTTGGAACATTGTTGAACAATACACCTAATGTGGCTGCTTACACATACTGTACATACAATCATTTAATAATCACAAAACAATAAAACTAATTTAAAAAAAATATATATAAAAAGAACCCATCAACGGTCATGTCATACAAACAGTGTTGTACAGTTGAAAAATGTAAAACACTGTTTGTATGACATGACCGTTGATGGTTGACCATCAATAATTAATTGAAACATATCAATAAAAACACATTCAAACATTATGCTATCACTATTTACAGACCGTCACATCAAATTCATTTAAACTATCCTTGAATCTGCGCAAATAAACCAGGGCCCATAAAGAAAATGCCAGAAATTCTTTGTTGGAGCTTTACTTTCTTATGCTTTCACTGATTAAATCCACATATAAGCTTCATTAGAGTTTGACGAAACCTATAGTCTCCGTAAACATTTTTGATAAAATGGTTGTTTACCATAAATGTGCTTTTTTTTGTAACTGCTCTGCATATGTTGTTTATGAGAGCAAGATGAAATCCCTCTATTGTCTTAGTACTTTCAGCAGCTGATAACTTGTTGACTCATTTATTTCCACTGAGTTTTGAAAACAATATACGTGTCACCCATCAAACCTTCACACAAAGTCATACAGTCCAAACTCCCAACTTCCCACCGCCCCCCAGGTACAACGAGCTTGAACTTGCATTCACAAGCTCCTTCAGTGGGGAAACGGTCCATCTGAACTGCAGCCCATTGCAAAGACTTCAGCTTTCCGGATAATAATCGTGTTCAAAAGATTCAGAACGGAGGGAGAAAGAGAGACAGAAAAAAATGATAAAGTGAGAAGAAGAGGTAAAGAGACAAGGAGAGACAAAGAGGTGCAAGAAAGAAGGGTAGAATTGGGCGACGAGGAAGCGATAGAGAGGGAGAAAAAGCAAGAGACAGTGGGGAGTAGAGAGACGAGCCTGTCCATCCGGCTCAGAGAAGTAGCAGTTCAGATAGCGCTGGCAACCTTTTGATTTAGAGATAATCTCCTTATCCTCTCCTTTGTGATAGGTGGACATCGGATCTATCTGGAGTGACTCACTGCTGCTCTCTCTCTCTGTCTGCCAGATTGCCGTGTCTGACACACACTCACACACACACACACACTACCACACACACACAAATGCCCATGCACACAAATGCACTTATACATATTCAGAAAGGGTCATTATCAGATCACACAAGTTTTTAGCGTTGACATAGCTGTTTCACTCTCTCTTTCACACACACACACACGCACACACACACACGCACACACACACGCACACACACACAGGCATTTGTGATTTTTAAGTGGGTGGGTGTGTAGTTGGGGGGTAATTAGGGCAGAAAAGTTGCCGGATGAAATGCATTTTCTCTGTGCTGACCTGCTACAGCTGCCTGCCATCGCAACTCAAATCCGCGCAGAAAAGCGTGGTCTCCCTTCCTCCTCAGTTTACTTTGTCTACAAGGGCTGGAGAGTCCCTGGTCGCACAGCCAGAGGATGGATAGCACATTTAAACACTTAACAGGCCAACTGGCTGTCTTAATGTATCTCAGACTCTTCCCCTCCATCCTACAGCTGCTGTGAGAGATAGACGGATACTGCAGATGTTTCCACTAATGGATCAAAAGACAAATGGGCCTTTAAAAGGGAGAGCTGGCCCCACATGGGTGGTGTGTCTTGAGGAGATAATTATTTGACATATTCCTCGTCTGGTGATTTTTATCATATGCTATTTTTTATTAGCCCAGCTGAAAATGTATTCTGCGACTGCAGCAGTGCAATGTATCACATTGTATACTACATGTTTTATGAGTTCCTGTGCCCAGCGAGTTTGTCATATGTGGCTGTCAATGAGAACAGCTAAGAAAGATGACACCAATTTCATATTGTTACGAGTGAATGTTTATTATTTTTACACCAGCAACAATAGTGTTTCACAGAGCATGGGGAGTGAGAGGTTTATTTCTTGACTTTAGTAACCTCTGTTTGACAAAAAGTGAACTACTTCTTTGCTCATAGTTTGATTGTTTTTTTTTTTTATTTCATAGAGGAAAATGAAGCAGCAAGTAGGTAGTAAGTCACTTACTCCTGTCTTGTCATAGTGCTTTGAAATGCACACATTAGTATGAATGATAATATTTGACTTATATTACAGTATAGCCTGTTTTTAAAGCTGTTCCCTGTACCGTGTTGGCATCTTATTGAAAAAGATTTGAAAGTACGTGAAGGTGAAACAATCCAAATCATTTGAATAAAAAATATTATGGTGTCAGATTTAATCATTGAAAGAAAAAAAAAAGAAAATGGCAAAACACTCAAATTAATCTGGAACCTTAATATCCTTTAAGTGGGCTTATTGCAGGGACTGCAGACCTGCATGGTAACTCAAATACATGAATACTTCTGTGAGTAAAATCAACAGAACGGACAACAAATATACGTAATAAATAAAGTCGCAGAAGGACATGGCTTTGAGTGACTCAAGAAGTTTAATGTTCAAAGTTTCCTTTAGGTTGTTGTGAATGTGAACTTTATTTGGTGGGGCCGTAATCCTACCAGCTAAGACGAATACATACAATATGAAAACATCAGTAATGTCGCATCTATTTTAGAGTGGGGGAAATGAGGAAGAGGAAGAGAGAGGAAGAGGGAGAGAGAGAGAGAGAAAGAGAGAAAGAGAGAGAGAGAGAGAGAGAGAATTAAACCATTAGTCAAATGTTATTAATGACTCGCCCATATGCATGGGCTGGGCAATTAACCATTCACAGGTGAATGTAACCGATAGGCGCCTTGCTTTCTCTGCGGCAAATCGAATGAACTTCGATAACATCAATGGCATTCCTCTTTTTTTTGCTGCACTCATTCATTCTGCTCTTTTTTTCCCCGTTGCGTTGTCCGCAGGATGCTGGTGTCCCTTTGGTTATCAAACTATCGCCAAAATTTGCTTGCCCATCTATCGAGGTAGAGAGAGGGAAGGAGGGCAGAAGGGAGAGAGAGCGGGAAGAGCCTAATTACTTTAGCCTGTTCCACTGTCAGGTCATTAATAAAGCCTAGTTATCTTCCAGTGACGCCCAGCCAGGAGCCTCCCTTAGCCTTATCTACTATAAAATATTTGGGAATTTTTCCTCTGGAAATAATTCAAGATTTTTGTCTGGGTTGGATATTAAGAAAGTGAAAAAAACATACTGGGCCATGCCAGAGATATTCATGGCATAATGGAAAAGTCCCTATAAGTGTGTGTGCGCTTGTGTCCGTATGTTTCTATGTGCATGTCTACACGCACGTGTGTGTTCCAGCTGGATAAATGTGCTAGAATTACACTGGCCTCGGCTTCATAAACATTGATGGATCTGGGCAACCTGCAAATGCAGATAAGGACTGTGGAAAAATCACTGGGGCAGCTTTTTACTTCTTGGCCAATGTATATTTAAAAAGGAGTATATATGCTATAGCTTACATATGCATTACTTATCCCTTTGCCCACATACATCAATGACAAGCAGGGGAAAATGAATAGTCAATAATAGCGTGGCAGGGTTGTCCCGCGGAGTCCAGACGTGCATATTTTACACCCACCTCTATCAAATAGAAATAGTTACGTGATATTGAATTCATTTCCTGTAGTGTAACCTCTTTGGCCTGCTTGCTCGTCTGTCTGGTAGATAGAAAACAGAGTGTGGAGTTTGTAAATCAGGTTGCAAACATGGGGCAAACACTGTTTTTACCCGCTTTCACCTGCTTGGCTACAAGACAAGGGTCTAAGTTTACATTTTTGTATCCACGGCCAGCTGTATCAAATCCAAAAAAAAAGTGCTCACTGGACTTGCGAGGGCTGGGTATGGTCGCAGTAGTGACAGTCAAAGTGATAGTTTAAGCATGTTATGTTGAGTTTATTTTGGTGTGTGCTAACAACGGAGGATCGTACCAACTCAGCAGTCCGGCTTCAGTTTCCCAACCTTCTACGTCAGGTATCACGTTCAAACGCAAAAAAAATGTGTGCGCACATGTGTTAAATGTGTATGATGTTCCTAAGCCTTCAGATACAACGCATAATACCCATCCATTATCATCACCCCCCCCCCCCCCCCCCCCCCCCTGTTGACAGGTCATTTCCAGCTGCTTTGAAACAGTAGCGCCCTCAGCTGTGTACAGGTCTCTGATCACACAAGAGCTGCATTCAGCGGGAAATTGAGTCACTGGATAACTGGATATGGATTATAAATGATGCTGCTCACTCAAAATATCCCATCCAAAGCATTCCACTATAACTCAACTCAGCAGAGGAGGGAGGAGGAGTGGAGAGTTTAAACAAAGTGTCAGGAGGAAACATGAACAGGTGTGTGCTCATGCAAAGAGAATGAACAAACATATTCAGTCTAATCTCAGTCATTAAACTGTTTAATATGTAGTATTTAGAAGCAGCAAAGACATCATTTTCAAGAACGAAAGTTTAATTACAGCAACTAATGATAGCCTACTGTTTATTTTGTACAGCTGCATCCCTGTATAATATAATACTTTTTTTTTTTTGCTATTTTATTTTGTGCTTACTTCTCTAGTGTAATCTGTATTAAATCCAATTGTGGCCTCTTTATAATTGCCCTTTAAGACTAGAGCCAGGAATGTATTTGTAGGTTTGCTGAAAGAATCCTACCAGTGGTTCTGCACTCTTACATTCTCTTTCTTCATCAAAATGTGTTTTCTCTACTTATTAGCTCTTTTTTTTTAAACAAGGAAAAGCTTTCATTATTATTACTTTTAACTGACTAACAAATACATAATACATTGAGAAATAGAAGCAATAATAATGGCTGCATTTATAGCGGATTCGTTCTTAATGCTTAACTCATTCTGCTTACAATCAGTGCGAATGTGGGAAGTAGTGTGACTGCGCCCTGTAGCAAGGCGGAGAGTGAGAATGTAAATATACAGTATACAATATACGGTGTGTAGTGGGTCCCACTTTCATGCAGCTGACCTGAGTTTGGGTCTCCTCCTTCTTTTCCTTTTCACCTCAACCACTATCATTCCCTCCCGTAGCTTTAACCAAGACGTTTAGTTGCCTAACCATAACCACACCTGTGTAGTTGCCGTGACAATTATCCTTTCCTAACTCAAACCACACCACAGTTGCCATAAAAACATTGACATTGAACGCAGTTGTGAGTTTTGGAGAATGTTCTAATATCGGCATTGTTGTACGGTGATAAAGTTGGTTCAGTTTGAACTGTTTCTTTGTGTTGAAGATGGAGAATTGATTTGACTTGAGTTTATCTCCTTTATTGACTTACACATCCTTTGTTCATTAACACTGACAATAACATTGTCAGATTCCAGGACCAGTTTCACACCAGTACCATCCCATCAATCTAAAATAGTTTGCTGTGATTTGAAAAAAGTGTCAACAGTACTGGAAGTGATTTGTTGTTAGTGCTTTAACATGTGTAAAACCACCATTTTGTTTTCACAAATGCATGTTAACTAATAATGTGTCCCGGAGCACTAATTAAGAGGAATATATCCTTAAAGAACCCCGGAGACACCAAACAGGAGTGTTTGGGCATGACCAAAGAACATGTTTCAGAAATAAAGATTGCATTTGCTCTTTGTTTATCTTAAATGGGCCTGTAGATAAAGTCAACATCACAGCTGGCCCACTGAGTTTAATTCAATCACACTGCTTTCATCTAATATCCCCCACCACACAGACACACACACACACACAGACACGCACACACACACACACACGTAACCCACCCCCTATGATTCAGGGTCAGCCATGCCCATCTCCTCTGCTCTGCATTTAGGACTCATGAATAAGTAATGACATCTCTCATCACCTCAGAGCACTGACAGTCAGACCAAGAGCTTTCATCTGCTCCAGCCCATGTTCAATGTTAATGTTTTTCTTCCTTCCTGATCATGTGACAGACAAGCAGCTGACCCGAAACCACCATAAACAGTAGCAACCTGTAAGTGCATGACGGTGAGGAAATGGAAATACCGGGCTACGTTATTTGATTTTCATTTAAAGTCATTACTTAGGCAGGGTCCACGCTTGAGTTTGCGAACCTTTTCAAACCCTAAATACTAAAATGCATTTCTGAAATATTCTGGAAAAAAAAAGAAATTGAATCTCTTATATTATGTATTAAGTTGTTTAAAAGTGTAGTTTGGGAAATTAAACACAGCTTGTTTCTGCCGGGAATTGGAATGAAAATGGAGTCAATAAAGAGTGCTCTCAGGCCACTGAAAACAAACACAGGTACAGTTAATTCAATAAAAACACAAAGGCAACAACACCTTCTTCTATGTTCATTGACTTTTTTCAGTACAGTTAAGACCAGCCTGGCAGACCGTTTTTTTTTTTTTTTTTTTTTGTTTCCCAGAAAGATCAATTACATAATCAGATGATCAAATCCACAAGTGTGTCAACGGAGCATCAAAACAGACCCTGAAGTAACTAACTGTGTGTGCTTTATTATTAACATGATCAGTAACAGTTTCACAGTAATACAGGAAGCATGCTATATAAGCAGCTCGGTCTTTCACAGAAAAAGCCCTCTTCTCCACAGGGCGTGATGCATTTCACAGCTACAGTGGTTTCTTTGGAACACGTTGACAGTATAAAAGAAGAACTTTTACAGCAGCAATGGTAGCAAAAGCCACCATGGCTGAACAGATACAGAAATTATACAGCTATTTGAGGTGTTGAGAGTCAGTCCAGTAATGGCAAAGAAGTAGAGACGCTGCTGTGGGATCACAGGGAAGTGTAATGCAAAACCCCAAAAGCAATGACTATTTACAAGCAAAGGGGACATAAGAATGACCAAAAACAATGATTTTGCAGTGTGCCAGTTTGAAAAAAAAGAAACAAAAAAGGTGGATAGTCTGGCGTATAAAGCACAGGATATTGAAGTCTGGCATTATTGATACCTTAAAGATGTCCTGTAGAGTTTTTCTTGTAACATATTTACTCACAGAATGTGTGTTGAATGTATTTCATTGATTTTTCTTAAAAGTTTAAAACCTGCTAAGTAGTCTGCTTCTTCCCTGCTTTTTTTTTTTGCCGGCACATGACTGCATGTCTTACCACCTTACCACAACCTGTAGAGGAGTGGAAAAGAGCTAGTGGCCAGAAACTTTACAGGGTACCTATAACATTTAGCAAAGGTAAGGGGTTGGTTAAACACCAACAAAAAAAAAGTCAGTGTTTGAGTCAACGCCACAATCTTTTACCAACATATATCTAGCAGCAGACCTGCAGCTGAAGTAGCCCCTACATACACACAAGGCAGTGCGAGTGTTTCCCCCACATGTTACAGTGGTGATGTATTTTTATCAGTAGATTTATTGATGTGTGCAACGATGAATTGCGGTTGTGATTTGGCTTTCGGTACATCTTATTTGTCATTTTGAAATATGGTGAACACCAAAAACATCTAGTGATGGATTTGCCTCGGAGATGAGAATATGTTTTTTGGAGGTAGTAACTAATAACATCAAAGCCATCCCCATTCGTTATGACTCTCTCTCTCTCTCTCTCTCTCTCTCTCTCTCTCTCTTTTTCTTCCCTTCATTTATTTGTCCTCCTCTTTTGTTATTGTTGAAGCGCTTGGCTGATGCCCCCCCCCCCCCCCCCCCCCTCCCCCCTCCTCATTTCATGTTATATTGATGGATTAAGTTATCCCTGGCTCAAAATCAATCGTGGCTTGCTATTCCTTATTCCTTTACACTGGACCCCTATCCCAGAGAGAGAGAGAGAGACTGGGAGAGAGACTGGGAGAGAGAGAATGCATTGAGACACAAAGATAAGGCTCAGTCCCATTATATGTCATTTTAAACAAAGAAGCAAAGCAGCCTGTGGAGACTCCCTATCAGCTATTAAACAGAGACGTAGCATGCAGCCTGAGATTGATGATTAGCATTTTCTCCTGGTAGAATAAAGATGCCGGCCTGGACCAGCGATAACCGGAGAGAGTAAAAAGAAATGCTTCCCCGTTTTTCTCCCCTCTTTCCCTCCTTTTTCTTTCAGTATTTTATTCAGTCCATTAATACCCATATCCATAAATAACTATTTCACCCTCTTTTTTTTCTTCCATTCTCTTTTTCCTCCCTTACTCTTTCCCTTTCCCCCCTTACTTCTCTCTCTCTATCTCTCTCTCTCTCTCTCTCTCTCTCTGTCTCTCTTTACCAAGGCAAATAAATGCACAGGCCGTGTTGCTGTTCTTTTGTCTTTGCGTCCTTGTGTAATCTGTTAGGAGTGGACAACATGGAATCCCTTATGTCACAGCCGGAGACTTGTAAATCCTGGCCAGATACAAGACAGAATGACACAGAATGAAAGCGGGTTAAAAGGGGGGATTTAAGTAAGAGTTTGATAGGAGCGTGTAGGGCCATTGTTTTCTTTGCTGCAAGACCAATGTCAACCATTGTGCTGGGACAGTTTTAACACCATGTAAGGGCTGCTGGACAGCTGGGTCTTAGATGTAGTGAAAGGATGTTTCTGCTTGATAATCTGTCTGCTGTTGAATCTCATTGTTTGCAGCCACATTGGAAAATTACATTAACTCTTCAAAACTACATGGAATCCTCTCAAGCTTTTTTTTTTTTTTTTTTTTTTTCCTTTACAAAACACTTGAGAGGTCCTGCAAGAATATTCATTTTTTTTTCTCATAATTACAAGTTATGGCACGTGTCACCCCCAGTCACCAGAGTCAAATGCACACTGACCTTCACGTCTTTACTTTCCTCTGCACTATGTCTTTGTTAAACTGCTGTCTGTTTTGAGTTGTGTCTCCTTCATTTAATTCTTTTATCATGGACTAATGCCTTTCTCTTTATTTTTTCTCATTTATGCAAGGCACACATTATTTGAGCTATAATTACACTGCTACATACATTACTCATATTACACACAAGAAGATTTACACTCGTGCAGTTTGTAGTTTAATTGTGTTCCTGGATTTAACTTTGGGCTCCTTTTTACAGAAGGAATACAGCAGAATTCATCCGCTCTCTTCATGAGTCAACTCTGATAATTAGAGATCACTTATTTGTAAAGGCGGATACCTATTTAGTTCACGTATAAAGCTAAGATTAAAGTGAACCAGTAACTTGTGACACATCTGAGGTTGGTGGTGTTGTGTGGGGCTTGTTGTGTTTCTCCAACATTTCAATCTTTGCATTCTTCTAAGTTCTAGGACCCTAATGTTTTTCTTCATCTTCTTCATCATCTAGATGCCTTCAAACAAAAGACACACAACAACCAAACTTTACTGATTTTTACAGATAGTGATAACATAACAACCACTTTTACTTGACAAATAACGGAATTCCCCTTTTCCATCCCAATGCATTCATATTAGATTCATATTGATTTCTAAAATAAATGATTTTTTTCTTCCTTTTTTTGAAGTCCCACAATATATCCAATCACATACACATGTGTTATGCATGTTTGATCACCTATGAAGAACTCCAAGTTTAATAAAGGTTAGTTGTATATTTCAAACTATATGATTGTTTCTATGTATTTATATTCTTCTTAATACAGCAGCCTATGCACACCTGTAAAGTCAAAATAAATAAGAGTTTCCATGGTTCTTTGAAGCTGCCAATTACTTCATATGACTATCATGAATGTCCTATATGTTATCTTTTCTTCCTAAAGTGGCATACTTGTCATACAAGTGTTAACAATGTACAATTCAAATAAAGAGCAGCTAATCCCACATAGTTTATACTAAAATAGCAAGATTTCACCAGCCATACCAGTAATTATGTGTTGCTTCACAAGCACATTGTTTTTTAGTTACTGTACTAGAATTCACATTATCACCCAAAAAATTCCCAAAATACATGTAGGGACATGCATGTAAATAGACATGCATAAACAATCACATAGAATCATTGGTGGCCCCCATGCAGAGACATAGAAAAACAACATTACGTCCACAAATGTGTATGTTTATGTTTGTGCACACGGTAGCAGTACAACACACACATACAGTAAGGAAGATTACTGTATACACACATTCATGCAGATGTAGATGTTCTCTCACACGCAGAGACACAATGTTTGTCTTGTGGTCCTCCCAGTGGTCTTCCCAAGTGGTCAAAAGAACATCACTAGAGCTCCTCCACTTGCTCACAGCTAGTACTGCAACAAACAAAACCCTGCAGGACGTATCCCACTTTGTAGCAGCTGACAACACATACATGTACTAAGAAACAACGATTTAGAAAAAAGAAATATATATATTTTATATAACATTGTTGTAAGTGTGTGTTTTTATTTGAATCACACATGATGAATGAGCAGTTAAATAATTATGACCTGTTTCCTACAAATGTCCTACATATATATTTTTTTACAGTATATGATAGTCGTGTGACACATAGTACCATGAATGTATTTGTTGCCTATTTTTTACAAAAATAAGGACTTAAACTACCTATATGTACCTCAAGCGTGTATGCAAAAGCAAATACAAGATATGAAGACGTCCCTTAACAAAAAAAACACCAAAAGTCATCTTTAGATGGTACATTAAATCAACCAAATTTAACAGAAGTGAACATTAAAATAAACATTTAAAGACTAGACAGTATTACAAACTATGTTATACTGAGCATCTCCATTGGGTTGATTGGTGGTTGTTTGCTTTGCTCAGCAGCAATATGCCAGTTACTGGTGAGGAAGATGGGCTTTTTCCTCTCATTCGTTCACATGCTATACTCATATTTTCCCCAAGTCTGAGGATTACAACAGGCTACCCTACAATCATAATCTATAACCTCTGGCTTGTCACCACCACCATAGAGATTTGAACTAGATGCCCTGGAGAAGATGAGGAAATGGCAGAGGGAAAGAGACAGAAAAGTCCAACAGGAAAAGAGAGCGTGAAATGAAAATCCCATTGCTTTGATACCTGTGTCATCACCATAGATGGTCAGTTAGACTAAACAGTATCTGCCTTACAGAACAGGATGGGACAAGAGAAAGAGAAAGAGAGAAAAAAAAAAAGGACACATTTGTTGCAGTGTTGACAGATGTGGAGACACGGAAGGACATTTCCCCCCAAAAAAACTCACCAAGAACATTTGACACAAGAGATGGGACATCAGCCTTTCACCAATCTGACCGTGAATTCATTCTCCGATGTCCCCGATGCTTCTTCCATTCCCGCATTCCCTGACCGCTTGTTCCTATCAAAGGGGGGTCATTTTGGTTTTGTCTGCGTCATTTCAATCTGCTTGTCGAGCAAAGTATTCACCCCCTGACTCTCTTTCTCTCCTTCTCTGCCCAGCCTTGTCTACTTGACATTTGCTCTATCTGTTGACATAATGTTTGTGCTGGTCCTCTACTGTAAAAAGTGAATTGAGCCAAAGCTCTCCTCTGATAGGCTGATTACGTTGCTTGTATTCCTGCTTTTGAATAAGTGAGAACGAAAGTAGGAAGGGAACTGAAAACCCTTTGGATAGATGGGTACTTACTGTAGCCGTCTACAGATACTTTGTAGGCACGTTTGCCTTTCTTCATGAGTGTGTACAGCAAAAAGACTTACAAGGATCTTGTGAATCACCTGAAACTCGTGGAGATCGTGGCCGCATTCAAACCAGGGACATTGCAGTTACATGGTACACATCTAAGGGTCTCACTCAAGTGTCCTTCACAATGGGCTGCCCAGCACCTTGCGTGACAACTCTGCCGCCATCAGGGTGAGAGTGTATGTGTGAAAGAGAGTGTACATCGCTTTCTACACTAAGGTAGAAAGATGCTAGTGCAGTCCATTAACCGTTTGCATGTCTGAGAACCATCTGGCTCCATGATACCCCAACATCTGGATCCTAAAATCATGAGTCGAAATAGTTGCTTCATTGAAACTGCTTTAAAGGAATAGTTTGACATTTTCTTGCTGAGAGTGAAATGAGTTACTTCCTGTAACTATAAAACTATAGGAAGAGAAGAAATATTCCGGCAAATAACCTACCGTAACGCCACAAAATGTCACTTTTCCACTTTAGTTTTAAACAAACAATATATAATGTGTTGATGGGTGTAGAGGTCCATGTGTGGATTTTGTAAAATGAGCCAGGCTATCTGTTTCCCTCTGTTTCCAGTCTTTGTGCTAAGCTAGGCTAACTGGCTGCCGCTATAGCTCCATGTTTACCTGGTACACAAGAGTGGTATCACATGTAACTCTCAGCAAGAAAGCCAAAAAGCCCATTTCCAAAAATGTTAAACTATTTCTTTCACTCTTCTTTAACGTTTTAGTTACCGTGAATTAAATAAACAAATATGTGGACACCTGTAAACCTACATTTTCACCTTCAATATACTGTGTAGTGCACATCTATCTGCTCCGAAACAGGAAAACTATTATTTAATATAAAGTCACCTTTCTCTGTGAAATGCAGAGGATTCACTGGCAAATGAGAGATGGAAATCAATATTTGGCATACAAAACCTAAATTTAGGGCATATTACCATGACAAGTTTCAAATGAAGCCTGTTTTATGGCCTTCATCCGTTTTAAGGGAAACATATTTTCCCCCGGATTAAATTTATTTTTGACATATAAATATATATACGTATATATATATATATGATGAGGATGATGGGTCAAACAAATCCCATGTGAAACCAGAAGTCAACGGTGACTTTTTCTTAACTTTAATACGTGTCTAACTTAAGTTACCTAACAAACATACTTATTTTACACCAAACCATAATCTTTTACTAAACCTAAAACCAAGTAGTTTTGATGCCTTTTTTGTTTTGTTTCAATTCACAACAGCTTGTTAAAAAGCTGCGACCTCAACCCGGGAGAAAACATGTTCTCCTCGAAACCTAATTGAGAATGCAGTTTAGTTGTATGGACAGGGTTGCACGTAACAGGAGATGTGAACCACTGAAGTGATGGGGTGTGCCTTTAAGTGAGTATCATTTAAGCCAAATCATATACATAATGGATTATCCCTACTAAATTATTAAGCATAACACCTGCCACACTGTGATGTTGGCAGTGATGTTTTATACTTTAGAAACCAGAGTGACGCTTGTTGAAAGAGCTGGTTCTCAACCCGTGAATCATGATAGTCGGATGGAAGATCTAGAGAGCATTAGGTGCTTGTTCCAATTATGTTAGGAAAAAAAATAATGAACAAGAGGAAATGAGTTAACCATAGAAGAGATCAGAGCCTGAATCTTCTGTATTCCCTTCTGAAGCGAAGCCTTGGTTTTAATGTGCATCTCTCATACACACACAGACACAGGTCACCGATGTCCTAGTGCCTTATCACGGTTTTAGCACTGAGGCGGATCAGTGGTTTCTGTCAACTAACACTCGACCCTTGATGATAGCACAACAGGGCATGGTATCTGTATTGTGTGTGTGTGTGTGTGTGTTCATGCAAGAGTTTATCTGTTTCCTCTTCCTGCTCTCTATCATCCAGTCACATTCCAAAGCCATGACCTCCCCTTTCATTCCCAAACGGGCTTATGTCTCTATTTGTTGTCCCTCCTCTGTTTTATTCAGCACTTCGGTCTTTCTATCGTTCTTTCTTTTACAAGAAGAAGCTTGAGAACACTATTGGACGTGAAGCTTGCAGAGAAGATCAAAGCCTGTTGAGAATCCAGAATGATCAGTCACTCAGTGCTCACACCAGCTTTCTCTCAAGGTCAAAGGCCATCTCTTGGCTATTCCAGCAACATTTTTCACAAGTGTCAAATGTCACATTCACGTGTTCAGTATATCAGTCTCACCTCCTGAAAGGCTGACTCCTTTGAGAAGGAGAGTGATGATTTTCCCCATCAAACGTAATCCTTCAGAAGAGGGCACTCAGCACCACTTACTGAATTCTTTACAAAGAAAAACACACACACAAACACACGCCCCTGTGTAGTACGCCTTTGTTTTTGTCTGTGTAAAATTATAGTTGTACAGGTGTCCAGCCGGCAAAGCAATGCTGACAGACAGGCACGCAAGAGGACAGCCAAGCACTTGTGTTCGCCACAAAGATCTTTCTTGTCTTACAACTGGCTGTCCTGCCCAGCATGTGGCTTTAGTTACAAAACCCGCTCTTCCAGCAGGAGCCCCCTTCATCTCCCTGAGGAACACAGAGGACGATGGAAGGTGCTTTCCAAGATGAGCGGCAAAGTGGCTTCCTCTTTCAAAGGGCCGTGGATGTACATGGCTCATGGATTCCTGTGTTAGCTGTGAGATAGCACGGCACCTGGAGAGGCCAGACAGGAAGAAAGGACAAGAGACCAGAGGAAGAGAGATGGGGGGGGGAAACAGAGAGAAGCCGCTTAGATTCGATGCCAGAGAAGGGACAGGCAGCTCTCTCAGATTTCAAATGTCCGTTGTGTGAAATTGTGGTTTCAAACGCTAACAATCTGACTGTCTGCCCACCTCTACCCCCCTCTTCCCCCACCCCTCCCCCTCCCTCATCCTGCTCTCATCATGAGCATTTCATGAAATGTGTAGATTACCGCTTTCACAAAAGCATGCTGCACAGAGATGAGTATTGTGAATTCCGCTTTTACCTGTTGGACAAAATCACCTCTCTGGAATAAACGTACAGTATTGTACTTTTTGTTTGAGCTTTTCTATCTCCGGAAAAAAATTGATATGTTTATATCACGTACAAAGACAAATGAGACAAAAGGAAATGTCTTTTTTCTTGAAGCTTGGGACAGCGGTAAAAAACAAAGGGGCCTTTGGTGATTGACACGTCCAGAGAGTCGCCTGCCAATCTTGTGCACAATCCATTTCCTCGAGCCAAAGTGTTCTCTTTGTGTGTTGAATATGTTTTGGAACATGCCGGCCATTGATTGACATGGGCGCAGGGGCTGGTAAAACATTACTGTGGTGTGAAGCAAACAGCAGTCCGTCTGTCACACTGCCTCAGATGTTTGGCCTGAGGGGGTATACTGGAATAATAGTGGTACGAAAATCTGGACATTCTCTCTCTTGTTCTCATTCTCTCTCCTCCCTTTTCCTTTCATCCAATCTTACTGCACTCCCATTTGTATTTTTGCCTTTAAATTATTTTTCAACTCTCAATCCGGTCTTTTGTCTTGTTTCAACAAGACACATTCAGTCTTTAAATGTCCTTCAAGGCCAATGTGTATGAGCCTATTTGGCCAAGTGCAAGGCGCTGTATCAGATTGGGATCCAGGTTTGAAGGTACAGTTCTCCCCAAAACCAAAAATACATATTTTCCTCTTACCTGAAGTGCTATTCATCAATCTAGATCGTTTTGTCGGGAGTTGCCGAGTGTTGGAGATATCCGTCGGAGACATGTCTGCCTTCTCTTGAACATAATGGAACTAGATAGCACCCGGCTTGTGGTGGTCAAAGCGGCCAAAAAAAATAAAATACATTATAAAAACTCAACTTTCCAGAAATCGTGAACCTGTTACTCAAGATAATCCACTCTATTTTTGATTTTGGGGTGAACTGTCCCTTTAAAGGCTTATTGGCAGGAATGGTAGGCACCCAAAGCGCTAGCCATCATTCAAATGCCCCTTGGGAAGTGAAAGTTCACCGAATTCTCCCCTGACTTCTCCTAAACCAATACATCTTGGGTCACTTTTAATGATGATCACCGCGGCAATGTTGACAAAAACCACACAAATGCACTTGTAATTGTCACATTTTCGGTACACCTCACATGTGGCTTTTGAGTAAATACTATGTACAACAACGATAATGACGTATGTATACTTGTTTAGGATACTGAAACTTCCTTTTTCCCTTAAACAGTTGCAAGGCATAGTAGTGACACCCAGTGCGAGTCACCACCTCACACCTTTCTCTTTCCAAATGAAAACAATAGAAAAAATGCTGTATATATAAAATGACCTGATACTTGTGTATTTCCAAAATGTCATATGGATTGATTCAACACTGGCATTACAATTTTAATCAGCGGTGTAGAACCAGGTGTTAAAACGCATGCGGCAGCCCTCCGGGCCATAAGAAATTGGACAAGGCACCAGGAAATTGTGTCTCCTCTAGAAACAAGTGTTTTGTGATTGTTTACCCCATGTCTTTAAATTGCATTTCTTCCTTTTTAATTTAAGCACCTCAGCTATGGGATTGAGGGAATGAAAGAGAGAGGGAAGGGGCTGTAGGAGGAATGGGGGAAATGTTTTCCACTATTTTTTTCCCCCTTTTTCTATCCCTCCATCTTCTCCAGTATTAACCCTGTCTGATGTGATTCCTGTCAAATGCAAATGTCACGACCTGATATGGTCAGCCCACAGGGCACTTTGACTACACGTTCCACAGCCAAATTAAAATATGAAGTCGAATGGTGTGTGTGTGTTTGTGTGTCTGTGCCTGCATGCCGCGTGTTTGTGCACACGTGTTCGTTTGACTGATCTTGACGTACTTGCAATTACGAAAACCGTAAGCAAAAACATGATTGCAGAGAGGACAAGGAGAAATCAAGTGTGATAAATAAAGTACAGCTTCCAAAATAAAACACTTTTCTTCACACCACATGCTGGAGTACCTATAGGAACATGTAGTCCAATCAATAGGTTTGTGAATCGGGGACTTTATAAACTGCTGTGCAGGCACAATTCAGCTCATAAGCACTGTGGAGTAAAGCACTGTGGTAAAGATATGTGCTGCTTTTGGTTTTTGTCTTCCAAAACGATTATTTCCAAAACGTCAGGCTGTGATTTCAAGTTGTAACAGTATCAGCACTTCATCACATACTCAGACAGTGGACGACTAGAAAATAGCCCATTAAAATCTGACAGCAAAGCTTTTGTGGTCCGTTCAACATTGGCCAGTTAACAGCTTTACTCTGGAATAAATGTGTTTTATCATGTTGCAATGACTTTTAATGACATCCTGTTTAAACACAGAACATTTTATTCAAGTTTCTTTTTTTTTCTCTTCTATACTCACACCCTGTTTCAGTCGCACATTAACACTTGCAAAACTTCCTTCTCAGCCACATACTTCAATGATAATTGTCATGGTGAGGAAAGGAGTCATTGAAGCAGGATGTTATGATCGAGACCTTGATTCATTTTGAAGAATCGACAGATAAAGATCAAAAAGAGGTCACTGCTGACACTAGTATTACGTTCCAAATAAAGACGGTTAAAGTGTTGCTGGTACTTAAATGTGTATTACATGACAGCTTTTTGCGTCTCTAATATATTTCAGATTATCATTTGAGCCTACAATATTTTTTGTGTTCAGGACAGACACCAATCCAGCATCATGTGCCACATGTATTTGCAAGTCATATGCAAGACATCTCTATACTAAAACGTATGGATTCATCTAACGCTTTGTCTCGTTGTGTTATGAGTGTTTGTTATCCCTTGAAAATACTGTAGAATATTTTCCCCGGCAGGATGCTTTCATTCATTTGTTCATCTTTTTTGAATGCTCCTCATCTATTTTCAGGTGTCTGCATACTCTGATGGCTACGGCTACTAATAAAGTGGCAGTATTCCCTGCTTTGCTTAAGAAAATGAAAGGTTAATACGAGCGGACTACAGTTATTTCTGAGTGGATGAAAATGTATCGCGAAGTGGATTGTCTGGTCCACAAGAGCTGTATCTGGAATGCTGCCTGTGTTTGCACATATGATTGAGTGGGTGTGTTGTTTCAGTTTTTATTTTTATTCTGAAATACAGTACCTCTGAATGTACTGGGACGTTTTTACCACTAGAGGGAAGCATATAATCAGGTATGAGGGGCCATTCAATTGAGACACACTGCTGAAGAATGTCACATGCCTAAAAGGTATCAGGCCTCTGTAAGAGATGAGTGCAAGCTTGTCAATTGCCCAATGCACTATTTCTTCCATAGATTTAAAACCACAGAGCTGAATGCATCAATACTTTCAAATTCCTACACGTTTGCTGTGAAACATACATCAAAGTCAAATTCCTTCCTATTTGGTCTTCATTATTCTCTTCATGGGTTTCATTGAATTATTTAAAACATGTGGTTTAAACAAAGGCTATAACTCCAAGGGCCCATTCTTTAAACATGTTGCTCATATCAATTAAATTAAAGTTAAGTGTTAAGTGTGTTTGCATTCATTCATATACAATTAAAGAAATAAGTAAATACACATTTGTACTTGAGGAACTGCTGATATCCTTTGGAAATACTTAAATCATAGGCTGTTAACTTGTAGCATCAGTATTCATTTTATAGTTTCCCACAATAATGCAACTATGACATTTAAAAAAAAAAAAAACCTATACATATATATCATCTATAAATATAATATGTCATATCTGGCTGTAGTGAGTCATTTCTCAGAGACAATGACTGCCCTCAGAGCCTTACACCCACTCGGTTGCTAATGTGAAAGCCATAGACGGTGATGTACGCAAACGTGTACACACACACACACACACACACACACACACACACACACACACACACACACACACACACACACACACACACTCTAAGGGCAGATATAGCTCTTGTGGACCATACATTCTACTTCACAATACAGTTTCAACAGCCGTCCAATAATAAACGCTCACTTTTATGACTCCCACTCTTTTGCTGCATAAAGAGCTGGACACCAATTGTGGTCTGCTTGTGGGTTTAACCTTTCTGTTTGTTCTAAGCAAAGCAGGCGGTACTGCCTATACTCTTCAGGCTTAGCCACCAGAGTGCTCGTAGATAAACCTCTAATAGACAGACAGACAGAAAGACAGACAGACAGACAGACAGACTCCCCATTTGCCAAGCATCCACAGAGACGGATCACTGACTATCAAACGTTTTAGATTTATTTACAGATTTGGATTAACATACTGGGAGCCTAGTCAGACTTTGGGATGAGCCAAGGCCAACAAAACAAACTGCAATGTTAGCAATGATTAGTTTGAATCATGACTGTTAGTTTGTTGTTGTTGTTGTCATTATGTTCTCATACATTCCTTTATAAGTATGTGCAACAATGCAGGGAAATTCTAACAGAGAATAAAATAAATGTAAAAGTTCTCAAGTATTCATTGGGGATACAAATTATATTAATGGATATTTATTATTGTCACTTTTGGACAAAAGCATCAGCTAAATGAACTATAATTTAGTGTAGCTTTAAGCCCTTTGCTCCATTTTAACATAAAGATTAACGTCTCAGAAATTCATACATGTATAATGTTGCCAGTTGCAGCAATGCACACTATGGTAAATATGACAACAACCAGCAGCAACATAGGTAGATTTTTTTGTTTGTTTTTTGTCACAGTGTCCTGTCAGACTATGGGTGAAACATAAAATGAAAGTAGACAAAAACAACAATGTTTTTAAAACTATCACACAGCCTCTTGAAAAGTTTTTTTCTATTTTGTATTGATTTTCTTATTCTATTCTTATCCTAGTTTGGTGTTTATATAGTCCTCTTATGATTTATTCTTTTTCTTTCTGTATGTATCTGTAGGCTGCCTTTGCTGTAATATATCGGTTAATAAAGGTTCATATCATCTCGTCTTAAAATAAGAAAACATACGTTTTACAAACTTGTTTATTGCAGGGCTATTGCACTGGCCTATTTTGTATATGAGTTACTTATATTTGGTCCATTCCTTCGCCAAAAGTAGAAAACTGTTACAAATCGATGTTGCAATATTAAAATTGCGATCATTTGGACAGTTTTGGGGGGGGCAGCATCACAGGCACAACGATATTATGGATACGAACGATGTGTGGCGCATGCGCCCTGTCAGAAGAGTGGAATCGTGGCTCCGTTAGCATCCAGAGCTAGCATACTGGTTGGGGAACACTGTGTGGAGGAAGGCGTCCTGCGCACTGTAGGCAGAAATATATCAGCGACTTCAAATATCCCCAGCTAATCCTTGAGCTAACCATTATCCCCCCATGCTGTCCGGGAAAGGAAGATAACATTGCACCGCCACCTGAATTAGCCACCGTGCAAGACTGATAAGAGAAACTGCGTTTTGCGTGAGGAGTCTAACGTTACCTGTCAGGCATAATCAGTTTTCTGTTCGGAATATTAACAACATAGCTGCAACCTCGAGCAACCTGACTTCTTGCAACAATGAGGTTACCGAGTAAGAGACAATGTGCGATGGAAGAAGATGGAAAGAAGATGGACCAAGCTCCTCCGTTCAGAAACCCTTTTGTGCACGTCTTGAAATTCACCCCTCTGGAAAAGGCAAAGGTACCTTCATGTTTGCCGTCAAATGCTTTTTTTTTCGTGTACACGTATGTCAACATGTTGCTTTCGCAGCTTGAAGAACACAGCGGAGAGGCTGTCACTATCGTTCAACTTGGCAGTTTTTCCTGATTGTCTGTAGTCAGCTGAGCTAGTGTTAGCTAGCCAGCTAACAGTAGCCACATACATGTTGCTTTCCCCCTCCTTTCCCTTCGCTTTGCTGCCTTGGCTTTGATGCTGCTGGAAAGGGATGGTAGTATTTACAACAACAACAAAAAAAAACAAAAAAAAAAAAAAAAAAAAAAAAAAAAAAGGACGTCTAGCATGCAGAAACTGCATGCATTTGACACATGAGCATATAAAGCATGAACATGAACACCTCCATCCAGGAATCTGGAATCACCTAGAATGAAATCCAGCTATTTGAGCATGGCCGCCTGTGCAGGATGGGCCTAGCTTGTTGCTCTTTAACTGTTATCATATGCAGCTATATCAGAAACGAGCATGTTGTGTGCTTTAACCAACACGTTAATGTTTGTATTTCATGTGCCATGTATTGTAAACACTGTACCGTTTGGTGTCTTCCCTTGCATTTTGTTCATGCTTTGATGGTTATCACGGTGCGTCCCACTCAGCCAGCACGTGTGAATATGGGGGTGGAGAATGGGATGGAAAATTGACAGTCATTCATCACCCCCCCCCAATATATAACTTAGATACGACCCAGATGTTAACATTCACACGTTTTTGCCATTAGACGCTTGATAGAAAAATGAGCAGATGTTCAGCACAGAGTTTTCAGGCTTCTCTGCGAAAAGGTGTTAACCTGCAGGCTACTTCAAGTTTACAGACACTGGTTTCATATTTTTGATCTTCACTGCTCAAAAAAACTATGCACATGTCTAATTGGGGGCAGCCTGCATAGACACAAGAACACAGCAATTTTAAAAGGCTTCTTTATCTGATTTGATATTACTCACTTGACAGTTAAGATTGTGTCTTTCATGCAAATACTGCAACATGTTCCATCATGTAAAGATGACTGTAACCTTGTGAGGATTAGATTATATTGCTCTTTCAAAGTAGGGCTGCTTATACATTTGGAGGCACATGTGGGACGTTTGTATTTCACCTCGTATGATCTCTCTGAATAGCTTAAATAGTAAGGTGTGTGTGTGTGTGTGTGTGTGTGTGTGTGTGTGTGTGTGTGTGTG